>JAVIAB010000159.1:44738258-44863258 GCA_032433765.1 Megaustenia siamemsis
TCATTCAGAGTATTGCTAGTAATGGTAGCAATGATAGTAGTTATTTGCTGGTAAAAACATTAGTAACAATAATGTAGCTGTCAATCAAGTATATGGTCGGCTTGTCTCTACAAACCACCAAATCTAAGCCCCACCTTCATAGAGGTCAACACTAAGTCACACATTGAGTCACATGATTAACCTTCTCAAAATCACCCTACAACCCAAGCAGAACCCCACCTACTTACGTCATTCCCTATACTTTTATATTGCATGCAACATCGTAATGAGTCATAATTAAATATTAACTTGAGGCTCTGTTAAGTCGTTCTTTAGTTGTAGCTTATTTAGTTTCTTTGAATTTTCATGCGGGTATTTTCTTCTTTAATTTATTTGTGCAGTCATTGGTCACCATACAGATGGGGCGCTAAAAGGGATAGCTGGAGGGACCTGAAAAAAAATGTATAGGGCAAAGAGGGGGAGGGGGGGGTGGGAACAGCCATAGAATAAATTTTGAATTACAGTAATACAGTACAGAGAAAACACAGAGAAAAGTATAAGACAAAAGGGGAAGAAAAAGTGCCATATTTGTAATGTTGAATTAAATACAGTACAGAGAAAACACAGATCAAACACAGATTTACAGATGCGGATAGAAGAGAAAACACAGAGAAAATACAGAAAAAGTATAGACAAAAAGGGAAGAAAAACAGCCATAGAGAAAGTGTTGTATTACATACAGTACCTAGAAAACACAGTGAAAATGAATGATTTACCCAGAGTGAGAGAATGTCTTGTGGTTTCATGGCGTACACCAGGGGTTCCCAAACTTTTAACAACCATGGTTGCCTTTCCCTGCTGGTTATATATAGGCAGCGCCCACCTGGCTATATATAGGCAGCGATCTCCTAGCTATATATAAACAGCGCCCACCTGGCTATATATAGGCAGCGCCCTCCTGGTTATATTATAGGCAGCGATCTCCTGGCAGTAATGGTCTTGTAGAAATTAGGTTCAATAAAGATATAAACGTCATGTTTCTATACACAAGAACATGCACAACAAACGTCATGTTTCTATACACAAGAACATGCACAACAAACGTCATGTTTCTATACACAAGAACATGCACAAAAAACGTCATGTTTCTATAAACAAGAACATGAACAACAAATGTCATGTTTCTATACACAAGAACATGCACAACAAACGTCATGTTTCTATACACAAGAACATGCACAACAAACGTCATGTTTATATACACAAGAACATGCACAAATAACGTCATGTTTCTATACACAAGAACATGCACAACAAACGTCATGTTTCTATACACACGAACATGCAAAACAAACGTCATGTTTCTATACACAAGAACATGCGCAACAAATGTCATGTTTATGTACACAAGAACATGCACAACAAACGTCATGTTTCTATACACAAGAACATGCACAACAAACGTCATGTTTATATACACAAGAACATACACAAACAATTGTGATGTTTTTATACACAAGAACATGCACAACAAACGTCATGTTTCTAAAAACAAGAACATACACAAACTATACTCATTTGTCTATACACAAGAACATACAACCAGAAAGCGAATCTATCTATCTATCTATTGTCCTTTCGAGCCGAAGACGGCACATAGGGTAGAACTACAATCTCAAAAACAGAAACCTTGCCTGCCAAAATGACACATATTGCAGAGATCACTGCTTCTAAAATATATGGCTGTTTCCATAACAATACTTTTTACAATGACAGCTTGTCAAGCCATCGATCAAACTCCTTAGTCGCCTTTTACGACATGCCTGGAAGGTCACAGTGTCAAAATTCTTTACTCTCTCATAATGAGGCCCCGGTAACACACGGGAAAGCTAATATTCCTATCTACAAGATTAAAGCTATGATTGGTGAATAGCTAAAGGTTTCGTCTTTTAACCAGATGGGGTCGGTTCATCCACTAGCTTTTTATACAAGAACAATGATTGTAGTTCAATATACAAGAACGATGATTGTAGTTCAATACACAAGAACGATGATTGTAGTTCAATATACAAGAACAATGATTGTAGTTCAATATACAAGAACGATGATTGTAGTTCAATACACAAGAACGATGATTGTAGTTCAATATACAAGAACGATGATTGTAGTTCAATATACAAGAACGATGATTGTAGTTCAATATACAAGAACAATGATTGTAGTTCAATATACAAGAACGATGATTGTAGTTCAATACACAAGAACGATGATTGTAGTTCAATATACAAGAACGATGATTGTAGTTCAATATACAAGAACGATGATTGTAGTTCAATATACAAGAACGATGATTGTAGTTCAATATACAAGAGCAATGATTGTAGTTCAATATACAATAACAATGATTGTAGTTCAATATACAAGAACGATGATTGTAGTTCAATATACAATAACAATGATTGTAGTTCAATATACAAGAGCAATGATTGTAGTTCAATATACAAGAACGATTATTGTAGTTCAATATACAAGAACAATGATTGTAGTTCAATATACAAGAGCAATGATTGTAGTTCAATATACAAGAACGATTATTGTAGTTCAATATACAAAAACAATGATTGTAGTTCAATATACAAGAGCAATGATTGTAGTTCAATATACAAGAACGATGATTGTAGTTCAATATACAAGAACGATGATTGTAGTTCAATATACAAGAGCAATGATTGTAGTTCAATATACAAGAACAATGATTGTAGTTCAGTATACAAGAACGATGATTGTAGTTCAATACACAAGAACGATGATTGTAGTTCAATATACAAGAGCAATGATTGTAGTTCAATGTCTATCTATCTATTGCATTTCGAGCCGTAGCCGGCCCATAGGGCATAGATCAATATATTCCTGTTATCTAAATTTTTATTCTAGCAGTTTTCAATTTTTTTAAAGAGTTCAATGTGTATAGTACAATTATTACAAGAACAATGATTGTAGTTCCATATGCAAGAACAACAATGATAGTTCCATATGCAAGAACAATAACGATAGTTCCATATGCAAGAACAATAATGATAGTTCCATATGCAAGAACAATAATGATAGTTCCATATGCAAGAACAATAATGATAGTTCCATATGCAAGCACAATAATGATAGTTCCATATGCAAGAACAATAATGATAGTTCCATATGCAAGAACAATAATGATAGTTCCATATCTCTATCTATTGACCTTTCGAGCCGTAACCGGCCCATAGGGCGTAGACCAAGATACACCTTCTCCTATATGGATTTTTTGTTCTAGCAGTTTTCTTTTAAAGATATTTTATCAAATCTCGCCATCTGTCTCTGTTCTGTGCAAGCAGTTCTATCTCATTGAGGGAGCCGACTCCTGCTGCTCTTGCCTCTCTCATCAATGTTCTTCTCGGTGTCTCCCTGGGTCTTCCTCTTTTTCTTTTACCTGTTGTTTCCCATATGAGGGCTTGCTTTGCTATTCGGTTATTATCTCTTCTCATCACATGTCCAACGTATGACCATCGTCTTTTCTTTATTACTGAAGATATTAGTGGTTGATTGGAGTTCCATATACAAGAACAATAATGATAGTTCCATATGCAAGAACAATAATGATAGTTCCATATGCAAGAACAATAATGATAGTTCCATATACAAGAACAATAATGATAGTTTAATATACAACAACAATAATGATAGTTTCATATACAAGAACAATAATGATAGTTCCATATACAAGAACAATAATGATAGTTTCATATACAAGAACAATAATGATAGTTTCATATACAAGAACAATAATGATAGTTCCATATACAAGAACAATAATGATAGTTTCATATACAAGAACAATAATGATAGTTTCATATACAAGAACAATAATGATAGTTTCATATACAAGAACAATAATGATAGTTCCATATACAAGAACAATAATGATAGTTTCATATACAACAACAATAATGATAGTTTCATATACAACAACAATAATGATAGTTCCATATGCAAGAACAATAATGATAGTTCCATATGCAAGAACAATAATGATAGTTCCATATACAAGAACAATAATGATAGTTCCATATGCAAGAACAATAATGATAGTTCCATATACAAGAACAATGATACAGAATTATGATAGTTCACAATATAAGAGCAATATGGTAACTATTTAAATAGAATAATTAATATGATTCTGTAAACAGAAAGATTAAAGCTGTTAATGAAGTTAATGATGATGGTTCTTATACAAGAACATGAATCTATACAAAAACATGAACATTTATCAATATAAATATAAGAACATGAATCTATACAAGAATAAGAACATGAATCTATATAAGAATAAGAACATGAATCTATACAAGAATAAGAACATGAATCTATACAAGAATAAGAACATGAATATATACAAGAATAAGAACATGAATCTATACAAGAACATGAATCTATGCAAGAATAAGAACATGAATCTATGCAAGAATAAGAACATGAATCTATACAAGAATAAGAACATGAATCTATGTAAGAACGTGCATCTATATAAGAATAAGAACATGAATATATACAAGAATAAGAACATGAATATATATAAGAACATAAATCTATACAAGAATAAAAACATGAATCTATACAGTAACATGAACATGAATCTTTACAAGAACATGAATCTATACAAGAACATGAATCTATACAAGATTAAGAACATGAATCTATACATGAACATTAATATATACAAGAACATGAATATATACAAGAATAAGAACATGAATCTATACAAGATCATGAATCTATACAAGAACATGAATCAATACAATAATAAGAAGGTTAATCTCTATAGGAACAAGAACATGAATCTATTTAAAAAAAAACATGAATCAATACAAAAATAAGAACATTAATCTATATGGGAGCCGCGATAGCTCAGTGGTTAGTGAACTGGACTACCACGGACAAGGGGTAGGGTTCGATCCCAACCGACGGCTCCGGGTTCACCCAGCCTTAAATAGGCACCGGATTTTTTTTCTAGGAAAGTAAACCAGCACGGGCGTAATACTGACCACATTACCCCAAAAATCATGTGCTGAAGGTCTGTAAAATATAGGGTCACTATCACCATATTTCCTTATACGCCACTTGGCGTGACAGGGGTACTTTACTTTTACATTAATCTATACAAAAATAAGAAATTAATCTGTTTTCATCACTCTCATTTATCATCTCATCTTCTTTCAGACTTGAGGAGGCCAAGAAATGGAGAATCCAAGATCGGGAGACGATCAACAAGTTGAACCAACAGGTGTCCGAGTTGGAAGGAGAGATCCGAATGTTGAGAAGAACCAACGACTCCCTGGACACGGAGAGACAGAGAGACAAAGCCACGATCAACAGGCTTCAGGATGAGTTGGAGAAGCTTAGAATCGTAAGTTACATTTATCATTTTGTTATATTCTGGTATGTTGTGATTGTTATGGATTCAATGGCTTGTGAGCTGATACCATTCGGCCCAATGCCCTGTAATGATATCTGCACATATTTTTGAGTTCCCTTGTTGTTCCGTACAAGGTGTTCATGTACCCGACTGGACTACCGATGTTCTGACAACCCGTGTTCGATTCCCACTGGGAGCAGTGTGAATTGTACTCGTGGTTGGAAAAAAAATAATAAATACCCCCACGGTTGACTCAGCCGTTGGCAGAAATGGGTACCAGGGTATTACCCTGGGAAGGTGAGGAATGTTGCCTCGCATTGTGAGTTTCGATGCTTGAGGCGACACTATACAGAAGTCTCCGAACATTTCTGGATAGGCGGCCGAGCACATATGGGTGTAAACTCGCGTGCTAAGACGCCGGTTCAAGTCTCATACTTTACCTTTACTTTACAAGGTGTTCCATTTATCTGTGGTTGCACTAGCAGGGTCGGCGCACCATTAGCTGACCAAGACCTAGCAATTCTACCTCCTCGTGGTCTCCCCTGATAACAGTCTGCGTCAAAACAGGCTGGATAACAGGAGACAAATAATAACAAATGAATATTATTCTATAAGAGAGAAACGTCCACAGCGATAATCAGCGAATCAAATCAGAGGAAGAGGTTACAGCACTCTGGAAAATTGACAAATAATCTACAACAGAAAAAAATATGAACCAAAGCAGATTTTTTGTTGTTGTTGATTATTTGTCAATTTTTTCGAGTGTTGTGTCTTCTATTAGTGTGACTGTTCAGCGGTACATGACCGTCGTTGTATTCTTTTAGTGTGACTGTTCAGCGGTACATGACCGTCGTTGTATTCTTTTAGTGTGACTGTTCAGCGGTACATGACCGTCGTTGTATTCTTTTAGTGTGATTGTTAAGTGGTACATGACCGTCGTTGTATTCTTTTAGTGTGATTGTTAAGTGGTACATGACCGTCGTTGTATTCTATTAGTGTGATTGTTAAGTGGTACATGACCGTCGTTGTATTCTTTTAGTGTGACTGTTCAGTGGTACATGACCGTCGTTGTATTCTTTTAGTGTGATTGCTAAGTGGTACATGACCGTCGTTGTATTCTATTAGTGTGACTGTTCAGCGGTACATGACCGTCGTTGTATTCTATTAGTGTGACTGTTCAGCGGTACATGACCGTCGTTGTATTCTATTAGTGTGACTGTTCAGTGGTACATGACCGTCGTTGTATTCTATTAGTGTGATTGTTCAGCGGTACATGACCGTCGTTGTATTCTTTTAGTGTGACTGTTCAGTGGTACATGACCGTCGTTGTATTCTATTAGTGTGACTGTTCAGTGGTACATGACCGTCGTTGTATTCTATTAGTGTGACTGTTCAGTGGTACATGACCGTCGTTGTATTCTATTAGTGTGACTATTCAGCGGTACATGACCGTCGTTGTATTCTTTTAGTGTGACTGTTCAGCGGTACATGACCGTTGTTGTATTCTATTAGTGTTATTGTTCAGTGGTACATGACCGTCGTTGTATTCTATTAGTGTGACTGTTCAGTGGTACATGACCGTCGTTGTATTCTATTAGTGTGACTGTTCAGTGGTACATGACCATCGTTGTATTCTATTAGTGTGACTGTTCAGTGGTACATGACCATCGTTGTATTCTATTAGTGTGACTGTTCAGTGGTACATGACCATCGTTGTATTCTATTAGTGTGATTGTTCAGTGGTACATGACCGTCGTTGTATTCTATTAGTGTGACTGTTCAGTGGTACATGACCATCGTTGTATTCTATAGTGTGACTGTTCAGTGGTACATGACCGTCGTTGTATTCTATAGTGTGACTGTTCAGTGGTACATGACCGTTGTTGTATTCTATTAGTGTGACTGTTCAGCGGTACATGACCGTCGTTGTATTCTTTTAGTGTGACTGTTCAGCGGTACATGACCGTCGTTGCATTCTATAGTGTTATAGTTCAGTGATACATGACCGCCGTTGTAATATAGTGGGATTGTTCAGTGGTACATGACCGTCGTTGTATTCTATAGTGTTATTGTTCAGTGGTACATGACCGTCGTTGTATTCTATAGTGTGATTGTTCAGTGGTACATGACCGTCGTTGTATTCTATTAGTGTGACTGTTAAGTGGTACATGACCATCGTTGTATTCTATTAGTGTGACTGTTAAGTGGTACATGACCGTCTTTGTATTCTTTTAGTGTGATTGTTTACTGGTACATGACCGTCGTTGTATTCTATTAGTGTGACTGTTAAGTGGTACATGACTGTCGTTGTATTCTATTAGTGTGACTGTTAAGTGGTACATGACTGTCGTTGTATTCTATTAGTGTGACTGTTAAGTGGTACATGACCGTCGTTGTATTCTATTAGTGTGATTGTTAAGTGGTACATGACCGTTGTTGTATTCTATTAGTGTGATTGTTAAGTGGTACATGACCGTCGTTGTATTCTATTAGTGTGATTGTTAAGTGGTACATGACCGTCGTTGTATTCTATTAGTGTGATTGTTAAGTAGTACATGACTGTCGTTGTATTCTATAGTGTGATTGTTCAGTGGTACATGACCGTCGTTGTATTCTATTAGTGCGATTGTTAAGTGGTACATGACCGTCGTTGTATTCTATTAGTGTGATTGTTAAGTGGTACATGACCGTCGTTGTATTCTATTAGTGTGACTGTTAAGTGGTACATGACCGTCGTTGTATTCTATAGTGTGATTGTTAAGTGGTGCATGACCGTCGTTGTATTCTATTAGTGTGATTGTTAAGTGGTACATGACCGTCGTTGTATTCTATTAGTGTGACTGTTAAGTGGTACATGACCGTCGTTGTGTTCTTTTAGTGTGATTGTTCAGTGGTACATGACCGTCGTTGTATTCTTTTAGTGTGACTGTTCAGCGGTACATGACCATCGTTGTATTCTATAGTGTGATTGTTCAGTGGTACATGACCGTCGTTGTATTCTATTAGTGTGATTGTTCAGTGGTACATGACCGTCGTTGTATTCTATTAGTGTGACTGTTAAGTGGTACATGACCGTCGTTGTATTCTTTTAGTGTGATTGTTCACTGGTACATGATCGGTTCTCAGTCTGAAGATGGTGGTTTAGTCTCTTCATTTTAGGTTGTTAATGTTGCCATGGGGATTTGTCATGTATCTAAAAATATCTCTCCCTGTTTCCCCCATGGGCCCATCCATTCAGCCAATCTTCTCTACTGTTGGAGTTTATAATTTGTTTTATCATCCTCATCATCATGTGCCATACTGTTGGCGTAGGCGATCATGTCCCTCCACAATCCTTTTATCCACAGTACAACGTATTAATTCTGTTGTTGACTTTTTTCCTTACCATGACACCAAGCTATCTACTATCTTCTCTCTTTGTCGTCCACGATCTCTCTTTCCCTCTATTTTACCAGTTGTAACCAAGTATTCCAACTTTCCTCTTCTCATGATGTGTTCGAAAAATGCTGGTTGTTTCTTTCTGATGTTTCTTAGGAGCTCCCTTTTTGTGTTGGCCTCTTTGATAATTTCCTCATTGGTTTTATTTAGCTGTCCAGGGAACTCTCAACATTCTTCTGAGAAATCTTATCTATATGGCCTCTAATCGTCATTTCATTTGGTTGTCTACTGTCCATGATTCGCTTCCATAGGTCAGAATTGGTTCTATATAGCACCGAAGAACTCTCTTTCTCAATTCTATTTGACATACATTTGTTGCATATGAGTCTTTCATTTTCTGAAATGCTATTACGGGAGGTCAAAAAGTAATGCACACCAATTGTTTTCTCGGCTAATAATAAAGATAGGAATATGAAATTTTGCACACTTGGAAGATGACATGTTCCAATTATGTGCACCAAATTGCACAGCATTCTGATAAATATTACGCAATCTATGAACCGTTAAAATGGAGCTTGTCAACAATGTCCGTTACAAACAGCGAATTGTCATAGAATTTCTGGTTGCGGAAAAAGAAACTGTGGCAAACATTCATAAACGACTGTGTGCAGTGTACAAATGTTCTGCAGTCGATAGGAGCACAGTTAGTCGCTGGGTTCAGAGAATTAAAGCTGCAGAAAGTGTACGAGTGGAGCTGCATGATTTACCGCGTTCTGGACGTGTTGCCTCGGCTACCAGCACAAACATGTTAAACCGGGCTGATGCCATTATTCGTAAGGATAGGCGTATCACTAGTCAGCAATTGGCATTGCAGCTTACAGTCAGCAAGGGAAGTGCAATCGCAATTTTTAAAACTCTCGGATATTCAAAGATTTGCGCTCGATGGGTTCCTCGGTGCCTAACAAATGATCACAGAGTTCAAAGGAAAACATTCTGTTCTGAATTGTTGGAGCGTTTCGGTCTTGAAGGAGAAATGTTTTTGTCAAAAAATTGTTACCGGTGACGAAACGTGGGCACATTATTATGAGCCTGAAACAAAAATGCAGTCAATGGAATGGCATCATCCGCAGTCACCAAAAAGAAAAAAATTCAAAACATCTCCATCAGCCGGAAAGGTGATGATCACTGTCTTCTGGGACATTGATGGTGTGATTCTTGTTGATGTAATGACAAGAGGTGAGACAATAAACTCGACAGCTTACATCAATACGCTGACAAAACTCAAAAATCGGTTCCACAGAGTTCGGCCTAATAAGCCATCTGCAGATTTGTTGCTTCAACATGACAATGCACGCCCTCACACAAGTCTGGTAACACGGGAAGCAATCAACAAATTTGGTTGGACTGTACTGCCCCATCCTCCTTACAGCCCTGATCTGGCTCCCTCAGATTTCCATCTGTTTGGACCACTCAAAAAATTCCTGCGTGGGACACACTTTGACAATGATGAGGATGTGATCCGTGCAGTTAAAAAATGGCTACGCGAGCAGGACAAAACTTGGTACAAACGAGGCATTCATGACCTAGTTTCGCGTTGGCGTAAGGCAACACGCTTGGACGGAGATTATGTTGAAAAATAGGTAGTATAAAGGGGATGTTCAGCTACAATCTGTGAAAATTTCACACATTTTGCCCGAATAGTTTCCGAGAAAAAAATTGGTGTGCATTACTTTTTGACCTCCCTACGTATTTTGGTCACAAAACTATCAACAAGACTTTAAAATGTCTTGTGCTGCAAGTCTACATCAGTAGAAGGAAGAAAGTGAGTTTGTCCTTCATTAATGGATGCTTACGCAGAATAAAAGGATGGAAATGTACTGGACAAAATCACTAACACAGAATTATGGAAATGTACCAGTCAAACACCAGTGGATAAAGAGATACAGCGAAGACAATGGTGTTGGATAGTACATACACTGCGGAAGCCAACTGAGAGTATTACACAAAAGGCACTTTTTTAGGAACCCCTTAGGAAAAAGACAAAGAGGAAGACCAAGCTATTCTTTCAGAAGACAGATAGAAGAAGAGATGAAGATGATGGGGAAAACATGGAATGATCTTAAAAGAATAGCAAGAAATAGAACGGCTTGGAAAGTGTTTGTTGAAGACCTTCGCCCACAGGGAGCTAAAAATGTAGAAGAAGAAGAAGGACAAGAACATTAACCATTTGACACAAGAACATTAACCATTTGACACAAGAACATTAACCATTTGACACAAGAACATTAACCATTCAGCACAAGAACATTAGCCATTCAGTACAAGAAAATTAGCCATTCAGTACAAGAACATTAACCATTCAACACAATAACATTAACCATTCAACACAAGAACATTAACCATTCAACACAATAGCATTAACCATTCAACACAAGAACATGAACCATTCAACACAAGAACATGAACCATTCAACACAAGAACATGAACCATTCAACACAAGAACATTAACCATTCAACACAAGAACATTAACCATTCAACACAAGAACATTAACCATTCAACACAAGAACATTAACCATTCAACACAAAAACATTAACCATTCAACACAATAACATGAACCATTCAACAAAAGAACATTAACCATTCAACACAAGAACATTAACCATTCAACACAAGAACATTAACCATTCAACACAATAACATGAACCATTCAACACAAGAACATTAACCATTCAACACAAGAACATGAACCATTCAACACAAGAACATGAACCATTCAACACAAGAACATTAACCATTCAACACAATAACATGAACCATTCAACACAAAAACATTAACCATTCAACACAAGAACATGAACCATTCAACACAAGAACATTAACCATTCAACACAAGAACATTAACCATTCAACACAAGAACATTAACCATTCAACACAAGAACATTAACCATTCAACGCAAGAACATGAACCATTCAACACAAGAACATGAACCATTCAACACAAGAACATGAACCATTCAACACAAGAACATTAACCATTCAACACAAGAACATTAACCATTCAACACAATAACATGAACCATTCAACACAAGAACATTAACCATTCAACACAATAACATGAACCATTCAACACAAGAACATTAACCATTCAACACAAGAACATGAACCATTCAACACAAGAACATTAACCATTCAACATCTGTAACTAAAAACTCCACTTTGATTAAATGCCCATGTTCGTGCACTGATCAAATGTTCTGCTATGATTGTCAGGACCTCAGCAATGAGACAATTGCCAGATTGGATGCTGAGAACAAGTACCAGACTTTGTTGGAGGAGATGGAGTTTATGAAGAGCGTTCACGAGCAGGTTTGTTCTCATGTTTGTTCTCATGTTTGTTCTCATGTTTGTTCTCATATTTGTTCTTATGTTTGTTCCCATGATTGTTCTCATATTTGTTCTTATGTTTGTTCCCACGATTGTTCTCATATTTGTTCTCATATTTGTTCTCATATTTGTTCTCATATTTGTTCTCATGATTGTTCTCATGTTTGTTCTCATGTTTGTTGTCATGTTTGTTCTCATGTTTGTTCTCATGTTTCTTGTCATGTTTGATCTCATATATGTTCTCATGTTTGTTCTCATGTTTGTTGTCATGTTTGATCTCATATATGTTCTCATGTTTGTTGTCATGTTTGATTGTTATTCTTTGTTTGTTTGTATCATGATTACATTCTTGTTTTTTGTCATATTTACATGTCGTTCTTTGTTATCTTGTTACTTATCGCACTGTCTGTTTGTTAAAATTAGTATTGTCTTAATGTTATTCTATATCTATTTGATTATTGTAATAATGTTATTATATATCTATGCGATTGTCTGTTTGTTATTATTATTATTATTATCTTATTATTATCAAAAGCCTTATGAGTCATATGACTAAGATATTACCAAGAATCATCATGCAAAGAGTGCGAAACAAAATCAGTCAGAAATTAGCGATGAACAGTGTGGTTTTGTTAGAGATAAAGGAACAAGCAATGCTATTTATATAATAAGATCTTTAGTACAAAGAGCCATAGAGGTGAAAACAGATCTATACCTATGTTTCATAGATTATACCAAGGCATTTGACAAAGTAATCACCAAGAAATAATCAAAATTTTAGAAAGCATAAACCTAGACAGCAAAGATCTAAGAATAATAAAGAACATGTACTGGCAAGAAACAGCGGCCATAAGAACTGGAAACCAATTGGGAATGTTTCAACAAATAAAACAGGGTGTTAGACAAGGTTGTGTGCGGTCACCAGATTTGTTTAATATTTATAGTGAGATTATTTTAAGATCCATAAGGGGCATGCCTGGAATAACAATTGGAGGTCATAATATAAATAATCTAAGGTATGCTGATGATACAGTCTTAATCGCTAAGAGTGAAAATGAGTTGCAAGAAATGTTGGACATTATAGTGACAGAAAGCAAAAATAAAGGACTCAGCCTTAATAGCAAAAAGACAGAGGTAATGGTAACAACAAAGAAAAAGACATCACCTCAGTGCAAAATAAAGACAAGTGGAACAATATTAAAACAGTTAAATGAATTTAAATGTATGGGAACTTTGTTAACCTCAGACGGAAGATGTACAAAAGAGGTGAGATGCAGAATGGCTCAGGCAAAAGCAGCTTTCCAAAAAATGAAGAAGATACTATGCAATCCATTTTTGACAATAGAAACAAGAAAAAGAGTTCTTAAATGTTATGTAGAGCCAGTCTTAACATATGGATGCGAATTATGGACAATAGGACAACAGACAAGAAAATCACTGGAGTCTGTAGAAATGTGGTTTTACAGAAGAATGTTGAGAATACCATGGACAGCTAAGAAGAGTAATGAAGATGTTCTGAGAGAGGTCAAAGCAAAAAGAGAGCTAATTTCCAATATTAGGAAGAAACAATCATCATTTTTTGGCTATGTAATGAGAAGAGAACAGCTGGAATATATTGTAACAACTGGAAAAATTGAGGGACGAAGAGATAGAGGGAAGCAAAGAGAAAAAATACCAGACAGCATAAGAGAATGGTTTGGCGGTAGGTCAACAACAGAAATGATAAATAGCTGCCGAGATCGAAAGTTGTGGAGAGACATGATCACCTACACCAGCAGGCCTGGTACTTGATGAGGATGATGATTATTATTAATATTAGTATTATGTCTGAAGTCAAAACAAACGAGGAAATTAGAGAAATCGCCAATCAACCACTAATATCTTCAATAATCAAGAAAAGACGACGGTCATATGTTGGACGTGTGATGAGATGACTGAATATCAAAGCAAGCCCACATGTGGGAAACAACAGGTAAGATGAAAAGAGGAAGACCCAGAGAAGACACTGAGAAGAACATTGATGAGAGAGGCAAGAGCAGCAGGAATCGGCTCCCTCAATGAGATAGAGCTGCTTGCACAGAACAGAGAGAAATGGCAATATTTGATAAAATATTTGTAAAAGAATTGAAAACTGCCAGAATAAAAATTTAGATAAGAGAAAGACTATCTTGGTCTACACCCTATCGACCGGCTACGATCGAAAGATCAATAGATAGATAGATATTTTTCTATAATATAGACTGTTTATATAGACTGTTTTCTATATTATTGCTATTGTCAGCTACATGGTTTTTTTTCTTTGTCTGTGGTCTGTCTGACAGTCTGTCTCTAATACATGTTTGTTTGTCTGTTAAATATTTACTAATCTATCTTCTTCTTCTACCTTTTAATTCCCTGAGGAGCTTAGGTCTTCAACAAACATTTTCCAATCCATCCTGTTTCATGCAATTCTTTTCAGATCGCTCTAAGTTTTCCTCAACATCTTCATCTCTGCTTCCATCTGTCTTCTCCTAGAATATTTTGGTTTTCCTCTTTGTCTTTTCCCTGGAGATTCCACAAAGGAGTCTGTCATATAATACTCTCAGTTGTCTTCCGCAGTGTGTGTCCTATCCAGTGCTATCATTTTCTTCGTATCTCTCTGTCCACTGGTATTTAACTATTATTTCCCATAATTCTATGTTAGTAATTTTGTCCTGTCATTTGCACCTTTTTATTATGCACAAGCATCCTTTAATGAAGGTCTGTGTCTTCGTGATTGTCATTTTTGTTGTTCTCCATGTTTCACAGCTATATAATAGGACTAATTTAACATTGCAGTTCACAATTTTTATTTTAGTATTTAACCTAATTTCTTTGGATTTCCATATATTTCCTAGTGCAACTATATCTAATAAAAGTCTTTTGCCCGCTGTTTGATAAATTAATTTTAATATTTAATTCATTAGGAGCTGAAGGAGTTATCTGCCCTAGCTTACAGGGACACAACTGCAGAGAACCGCGAGTTCTGGAAGAATGAGTTGTCCCAGGCTATCAGGGACATTCAGACTGAGTACGACTCAAAGGTGGACCAGATACGAGGAGAAATGGAGACTTTCTACAACCTGAAGGTAAGGATTATATGGAGTCAGTATAAAATGTGTTAAAGATTACATGGAGTCAGTATAAAATGTTAAGGATTACATGGAGTCAGTATAAAATGTTAAGGATTACATGGAGTCAGTATAAAATGTTTAGGAATACATGGAGTCAGTATAAAATGTTAAGGATTACATGGAGTCAGTATAAAATGTTAAGGATTAAATTGATGTTTTCAATTACCTGAGGTTATTGATTAAATTGATGTTTTCTACAACATTATCTAAGGAATAAATTGATGTTTTCAATTACTTGAGGTTATTGATTAAGTTTATGTTTTCTATAACATTAAATTAAATTGATGTTTTCAGTTATCTGAAGTTATGGATTAAATTGAATATTTTCAACTACCTGAAGTTATGAATTAAATTAATGTTTTCAATTACCTGAAGTTATGAATTAAATTGATGTTTCCAATTACCTGAAATTATGGATTAAATTGATGTTTTCAACTACCTGAAGTTATGAATTAAATTAATGTTTTCTATAACATTAAGCTAAGGATTAAATTGATGTTTTCAGTTATCTGAAGTTAAAGATTAAAGTGATGTTTTCAATAACTTGAATTTATGGATTAAATCAATGTTTTCTATGACAAAATATTTGACTTGACAGGTCCAGGAGTTCCGTACAGGCGCCACCAAGCAGAATATGGAAGTCACCCATGCTCGAGAGGAGACGAAGAAGCTGCACAAACAGCTAGGGGACTACAGAACACGCATGGCAGACCTTGAAGCTAGGGTTAGTGTTACGTATATTATTCTTGTTCGGGTTTCAGCTACGCAGGAAATGATATCTCATGATATCTGTCTCATACAATGCTATATCTTCTCTATCTCTTACAATCCTATATCTCCTCTGTCACATTCAATCCTATATCTCCTCTGTCTCATACAATCCTATATCACTTGTCTCATACAATCCTATATCTCCACTGTCTCATACAAACCTATATCACCTGTCTCATACAATCCTATATCTCCACTGTCTCATACAATCATATATCTCCACTGTCACATACAATCCTATATCACCTGTCTCATACAATCCTATATCTCCACTGTCTCAAACAATCCTAAATCTCCTCCGTCTCATACAATCCTAAATCTCCTCCATCTCATACAATCCTATATCTCCTCTGTCACATTAAATCCTATATCTCCTCTGTCACATGCAATCCTATATCACCTGTCTCATACAATCCTATATCTCCACTGTCTCAAACAATTATATATCTCCTCTGTCACATACAATCCTATATCTCCTCTGTCTCATACAATTCTATATCTCCTCTGTCTCATATAATTCTATATCTCCTCTGTCTCATACAATCCTATATCACCTGTCTCATACAATCCTATATCACCTGTCTCATACAATCCTATATCTCCACTGTCTCATACAATACTATATCACCTGTCTCATACAATCCTATATCTCCTCTGTCACATACAATCCTATATCTTCTTTGTCTCCTACAATCCTATATCACCTGTCTCATACAATCCTATATCTCCACTGTCTCATTCAATTCTATATCACCTGTCTCATACAATCCTATATCTCCACTGTCTCATACAATCCTATATCTCCACTGTCTCATACAATCCTATATCACCTGTCTCATACAACCCTATATTTCCACTGTCTCAAACAATCCTAAATCTCCTCCATCTCATACAATCCTATATCTCCTCCATCTCATACAATCCTATATCTCCTCTGTTACATACAATCCTATATCTCCTCTGTCTCATGCAATCCTATATCTCCTCTGTCACATACAATATTATATCTCCTCTGTCTCATACAATTCTATATCTCCTTTGTCACATACAATCCTATATCTCCTCTGTCTCATACAATCCTGTATCTCCTGTCTCATACAATCCTATATCTCCACTGTCTCATACAATTCTATATCTCCTGTCTCATACAATCCTATATCTCCTGTCTCATACAATCCTATATCTCCACTGTCTCATACAATTCTATATCTCCTCTGTCTCAAACAATCCTAAACCTCCTCCATCTCGTACAATATTATATCTCTTCCATCTCATACACTCCTATATCTCCTACAATCCTATATCTGCTCCATCTCATACAATCCTTTGTCTCCTCTCTCTTAAAATTCTATATCTTTTCCATGTCATACAATCCTATATCTCCTGTCTCATACAATCCTATGTCTCCTGTCTCATACAATTCTATATTTCCCCCTCTCATACAATCCGATATCTCCTGTCTCATACAATCCTATATCTCCTCCATCTCATACAATCCTATATCTCCTCCATCTCATACAATCCTATATCTCCTCCATCTCATACAATCCTATATCTCCTCCATCTCATACAATTCTATATTTCCCCCTCTCATACAATCCTATATCTCCCCCATCTCATACAATCCTATATCTCCCCCATCTCATACAATCCTATATCTCCTCCATCTCATACAATCCTATGTCTCATACAATCCTAAATCTCCCCATCCCATACAATCCTATATCTCCCCCATCTCATACAATCCTATATCTCCCCCATCTCATACAATCCTATATCTCCTCCATCTCATACAATCCTATGTCTCATACAATCCTAAATCTCCCCATCCCATACAATCCTATATCTCCCCCATCTCATACAATCCTATATCTCCCCCATCCCATACAATCCTATATCTCCCCCATCTCATACAATCATATATCTCCCTCACAGAATGCTCTCTTGGAGAAGCAACACCAGGATCTCCTGAGGGAGTTGGAGCAGAAGGAACACGAGCATGATATTGAGATCAACTCCCTGAAGGAGGAGATGAACAAGCACAGGATAGAGATGGAGGGCATGTTGGTGGAGCTGCAGACCCTGATGGATGCCAAGCTATCCCTGGAGTTGGAGATCGCTGCCTACAGGAAGTTGCTGGAAGGCGAAGAGACCAGGTATGGAAGCTACCATTTTATCTCCTATAAAAGTATCATAAATGTACTTCTTTATTTTCTTGGTTATTTGGCTAGAAATTATGTTTGTTATATTATGTTCAGTTTAATTTAGTTTAGTTTAGTTTAAGTTTTAGTTGTAGTTTTAGTTTAGTTTAGTTTAGTTTAGTTTAGTTTAGTTTAGTTTAGTTTAGTTTAGTTTAGTTTAGTTTAGTTTAGTTTAGTTTAGTCAACAGGTCATCCTCATTGCACATTGGACAAGCCCATAAGTGCTCAGATCTCCACTGAAATATATCTCTCAATGTGTAGCAACTATTGATGTTAGTGTTGTGTTGGTTGGCCAGTCTTCTTTGCATCCTTGCATAGTGTTCAAGTCTGGCATCTCCCACCTTGATGTGACACTCATGTAGCCGTTCCTGGTTGTGAATTAAAGGTCATGTTTTGAGTCCAGCATCCTTGATTGCATAGTCTTGAGATTCACAGTCCTCTCCAGGTCTTCACATTGACTCCACATTTATGTCATAGAACGAATCTTAACATATGGAAGTAAATCATGGACAATAGGACAACATACAAGAAAATCATGGGAGGCTGTAGAAATGTGGTTTTACAGAAGAATGTTGAGAATACCATGGATGGCTAAGAAAAATAATGAAAACATTCTGAAAGAGGCCAAAACTAAAATAGAGCTAATTTTCAAATTTAGGAAGAAACAATCATCATTTTTTGGCCATGTAATGAGAAGGGAACAGCTGGAATATATTGTAACAACTGGGAAAATTGAGGGATGAATATATAGAGGGAAGCAATGAGAAAAGATACCAGACAGCTTAAGAGAATCGCTTGGCAGAAGGTCAACAACAGAAATGATAAATAACTGTTGAGATCGAGAGTTGTGGAGAGTCATGATCACCAATGCCAGCAAGCATAGTACTTGATGATGATGATGCCTATGTCGTTGGGCCAAGTTTTACGACGAAGTTCAGCAAAGTTGTTACATGACTGAAGAAGGTATTCTGGAAGGTGTTCCCTACATCCACAGTGGCGTTCAGAACTATGGGTTTCTCCTAGATGATAAAGGTGCCTCAGGAATCTGCAGTGACCGGTTATAAGGCAGAAAGAGAGAGCCTGGATTTGTCATGGCAGCAGATGTATTATATCCTGCATGTCGATTATTTGCAGCTTTTGTTTTTGGTTTGTTCTGCATTTGTTTGCATATGATGGTCTTGGTCTTTCTAAAGCACACTCGGCAAGTGAACTAGGCTTTTCTTCTCCTAGTTTTGCAGAAGGTATCAGCCGTTTTATTTCAAGGAATTCCGCAGTGGGAGGATATCCATCAGAAGAACAAGTGTGGCGAACAATAACAGCTCATTTAGTTCTGAGATGATGTCTTGAGTGCTAGACTATAATCGATCAGGATCAAACCCGACCTCTTGTCTTTTGTAGTCCAGTTCACTAACTAAAGCCATCACTGCTCCTATTTCAGGAGATATAAGGAATGTATCATATAATCCAATGGCTATAGATGTTGTATTGCTTGTTCTTTTGGTCACTTCTCCTTTCATTAGCGTTGTCATTCTGAGGTGTATCTGGAAACTGTTAAAATAGAAATGTTTTGGTTCTTTCATATGTTTGTTATTTTATCCTAACTATCCATCTCTTCCCTTGTCTCCCTCTTGCTTTCTGTCTTGTGTTTTAAGGCAGAAAACTTTTAATGTTGTTTGGTCTGATTTCATTCTTATTAAGTGTCTGAACCATTTCATTTGTTGTTTGTTTATATATTCCAAGCATGGTTTAACTCTGATCTGTTCTCTGATTTTCACATTGGATGTTCCCAACGGAGGAACTGGTTTGTCTCAAGGCAAGATGCCAGTCCTGAGACAGAGGTTGTGAGTTCAAATTCTAGCTGCACCAGTTGGGATTTTTATTTCTGATTTTTCTCTGTGGTAACCTCCCCTGGTCTCAGCAGTGAGGTCCGGCTGGAAATGTCAATTACTCATCGGCTGAAAAAAATATAAGTACAACCAAAGACAGAGTTATCTGCTGTGTGGCGAAGGATCCCTGTGCGGCGAAGGATCCCTGTGCGGTGAAGGCTGCCAGAGGAAAAACGAATTAACACGCAAAATTCAGTTTCTAGTCTCATGGAACTTCACCAGAGGTGAAAGCTGGCGAACGCAAAAAAAAAAAAAAACCATTCGATATTCATTCTATCTTTGTGTTGTTTGTTATCTTTCTCAAGCATTTCATTTTCCATGTTGTGATTTTCTGTGTGTGGGCTTTGTTCAATGACCATGATTGACATTGGTAACATAAAATTGGTATGTGCAACTGATTCAGCTCTGTAATTGAATGTTGTTTTGCCTATTGCAAAAGTAATGTCAATAAAAATATTTCTCATGTGTTTGATTTCACAATAAAATACACATATACAACATAACATTCGTCTCCCTTCTTTTAGATCTAGAAACAGGTTTTGCCGAAAATCGTCCAACCCTTCTTCAGTCCACAACGACCATGAAATTGAAATTGAGGTCATCCAAAATATAGCCAATGAAAGTTACGCTCAAGAAGGTCCCATAGTTTAAAATCTCCCATTTATTTATCTCCCTTGTGGTGACTTTTTTTTTTTTTATAAAATCCATTTTCTTATTTGTATTTTATTTGTATTATTTTTTTAAAGTGTATGTGGACGGTCATTAACACTCTGAAACTGAAATCTTCCAAATTCTCTTCAACGATTATCCATTACGTGTATGCTTTTCCATATGTGTTTTCATTATCAAATATATGTTTGTAAAGGCTCAAAGCAAAGATATGCATATAAATGCATAAATATGTGAAGCAGCAGTAAAAATAAATGTAAGGAGAAATGAAAAAAAATATGTAGAAAAAAAAATATTTAAAAAAAAGTATGGTTAAAACTTAACATAATAAGTGGATGACACAAACTAGAACAACATTTCAGCTCAATAGGCCTTCAGCAGGAACAAACATACAACAAACATACACAGATATGTATTTAAAATTAAAAAAATAATAAATAATGAAAAAGTAACAATAAGTAATAAAAAAATAATGTTTTTAATAAAAAATCAGAAATAATAACTAGTTTGAAATAAATTATTTTTCTATTTATTTATTATTTTTCTTTTAAAAACACGTCTGTGTGTGTGTTGTATATTTGTCTCTGCTGAAGGCTTATTGACTGAAACATTGTTCTAATTTGTGTTACCCACTTATTACGTAAAGCTTAAACCATACTTTTTTTTTCTATTTTTTTTCCCTATATATTTTATTTCCATTTATTCCTATATATATATATATTTGCATTCCTAATTATTTTCTTGCCATTCATTATTTGTAATCAACTTATGAACTCTTCAATATGTGAGGTGCATTTTCAACAATCAGTTATCCAGTAAAAGTATCCCCAGGAACATCTCAAATTCTCCATCCATTTCATCTTTTTCAGTTTTCAATTTTCAGTTTTTTCTTATTTTTTGTTGGTATCTTTGGCTTATGGTTAGGGTTAACCACAAACGACTTCTTCTTCTACTTTTTTATCTCCCAGTGGAGCATAGGTCGTCAACAAACACTTTCAGCTCCCAGTGGAGCATAGGTCGTCAACAAACACTTTTAGCTCCCAGTGGAGCAGAGGTCTTCAACAAACACTTTCAGCTCCCAGTAGAGCAGAGGTCTTTAACAAACACTTTCAGCTCCCAGTGGAGCAGAGGTCTTCAACAAACACTTTCAGCTCCCAGTGTAGCATAGGTCTTCAACAAACACTTTCAGCTCCCAGTGGAGCATAGGTCTTCAACAAACACTTTCAGCTCCCAGTGGAGCAGAGGTCTTCAACAAACACTTTCAGCTCCCAGTAGAGCAGAGGTCTTCAACAAACACTTTCAGCTCCCAGTGGAGCAGAGGTCTTCAACATACACTTTCAGCTCCCAGTGGAGTATAGGTCTTCAACAAACACTTTCAACTCCCAGTGGAGCATAGGTCTTCAACAAACACTTTCAGCTCCCAGTGGATCAGAGGTCTTCAACAAATGCTTTCAGCTCCCAGTGGAGCAGAGGTCTTCAACAAACACTTTCAGCTCCCAGTGGAGTATAGGTCTTCAACATACACTTTCAGCTCCCAGTGGAGTATAGGTCTTCAACAAACACTTTCAACTCCCAGTGGAGCATAGGTCTTCAACAAACACTTTCAGCTCCCAGTGGAGCAGAGGTCTTCAACAAACAACTTTCAGCTCCCAGTGTAGCATAGGTCTTCAACAAACGCTTTCAGCTCCCTGTGGAGCATAGGTCTTCAACAAATGCTTTCAGCTCCCAGTGGAGCAGAGGTCTTCAACAAACACTTTCAGCTCCCAGTGGAGCATGGGTCTTCAACAAACACGTTCAGCTCCCAGTGGAGCAGAGGTCTTCAACAAACACTTTCAGCTCCCTGTGGAGCAGAGGTCTTCAACAAACACTTTCAGCTCCCAGTGGAGCATAGGTCTTCAACAAACACTTTCCAAGTTGTTCTGTTTTTTGCCATACTTTTAAGATCATTCCATGTCTTCCCCATCATCTTCATCTCTGCTTCTATCTGTCTTCTCCAAGAATTCCTTGGTCTTCCTCTTTGTCTTTTCACCTGGGGATTCCAAAAAAGGGCCTGTTGTGTAATACTCTCAGTTGGCTTCCGTAGTGTGTGTCTTATCCAGTGCCATCGTCTTCGCCGTATCTCTTTATCCACTGGTATTTGACTGGTAAATTTCCATAATTCTATGTTAGTGATTTTGTACTGCCATTTCCATCCTTTTATTCTGCATAAGCATCCATTAATGAAAGTCTGTATCTTTGTGATTGTCAATTTTGTTGTTCTCCATGTTTCGTAGCCAAATAATAGGCTATTATATGGCTGTGGCAAATGACTGCTTGCACTTAAATTCCATTTGTATACATGCATTCACTGAGGTCGAAGGACGATTAACAATTATCATCAGGTTGCATGTCCCCAGCAGAATGTTGCATTTATAACAGCCTGTCTGAAAGAATCTTTTTTATATGTTTAGACAACTTGAGAACTATTAATACAACAAGACAAACACATAAATACAATTACCATTAACGGCAAAATAAAATATATGAAAAGTACACTTCCTTCTTTTCCTCCTTATTTGCAATTCTTCTCATTAATGTTTTGCTTGTATTTTGTTTATTGCTACTGAAAAGGGTGTTTTTTGGCTCGTTGGATTTTTTTTTTCTCAAAATTTATTTTCTTTTTATTTTTATTTGTTTCCCTGTCCCTGATTGATTTTTTTTTTAATTTCTTTTTTTCCCCCATCTGTTCCATGATTGTATTTTAATGCTATTTCTTTTTTTTTTTTTTTTACACTTTCCTCTTACTGGTTTTTTTTTGTTTCATTTTTTTTCCCTGTTCTCTTATTATTATTATTTAATGTTTTTTGTCCCCTCTTCCTCGACTATTATTTCTTTCTTTTTTCTTTCTTTGTACCTTTTTTTTTACAAATTAGATTTTTTTCCCCCGTTTTTTTTTTATTTTATTGCAGCATGCCACTTCCCCTTAATTCTAATTTAGCCCCCCACCCCACTTTTATTTGAACTTTGACCTACTTGCTTGGTATCCCATTTATGTTGTATTTTTAATCATTTCTCCACCATTTAGAGTTGGACTTCGACAAGTAGTGGAGCAAACTTTGGGTGTTCGACAGAGTGGCACCGCCCGTTTAGCGGACATTATCAACGTCTCAGAGGGCTCATCATATGAAACTTCTGGTTCGTATCACTCTGAATCCATCACCGTTAAAAAATAATCCACTAAACACTTATCCAGGTTTTTCTGCATTTCTTCACAAAGCTGTCATTTTTAGTAATTTTTATTTGAAGGAACCAAACTGGCAATAAGTAGAAAATCGTTATTCATTTAATAGTCGATTAATTAATTATTCACCTGAATCAGCTTTAATGCACTTGTACTAGCCTAAAAAGTGCTCACTTTTCTTTTTAGTATATTGCAAAGAGTACTTGTTAGAATACCTTACTGGTTAAACACTTGTTATTTGTTATTTCCATCATTTCTCATTATTCATTACCTGACTCCAATTGCAGTAATTTCTAGATTTCTGTTTATAATGATCATGCCCTTATCTAAATAACGATAACAGATTTAACTGATAAGGAATGTTAGACAGTAAGTCTACGTAGAGACAACCAGGCTCTATCAAAGTCTATTAAACGGGAGAAGTGAGACTTTAAAACTTACATATAGAGAATACCAACCTATCTTCCATGTATCATCTCAGGATATAAAAATAAAACATGATATAGTTCAATGTTACCACATTTTTGAAGTATCTCATTGACCAGGAATAAAGTCTCATTGCTGTCAACGCATAGTGTACAGGTTAGGATATTTATTTTACAAATTCAAATCCAACTCCACCCAAATTCTACCCCTTCTCCAACCAAATTCTACCCCTTCTCCAACCAAATTCTACCCCTTCTCCACCCAAATTGTACCCCTTCTCCACCCAAATTCTAACCCTGCTCCACCCAAATTCTACCCCTGCTCCAACCAAACACCAATCTCAACCCACCAATATTGATGTAATCATTGGCCATACAGAAAATCGCCCATCTAATAGGAATGCTGTAAGATTCCTTACCAAACAAAGCTTATATTAAAAGAGGAAAAGGAAGAAGAGCAAGAGGCAGACCCAGATTAAGGTTTGACAGACGACATCAACAAAGCTTTCCAACATCATCAATTGACAATGAGTGAAGCCGTCAAAAGGGCAAGAACCAGAACTTTGTATCTCTCTCAACACCCAAACAGATAAAAGAGGAAGTGAAGAAATAGTTACAGTAATGGAAGGAGCGAAATAAATTATACGTAATTGCTACATACAACTGGAGTGGCTGAAGAATAAACTTGTCCATTCAGTCATGATCAAGAACATTATTTTACAATTCCATATGTAAGCTGTTCCTGGTGACAGTAGCTCAGCGTGGATTAGCATCTGGGTCAGGCAAGTATTCCGCCCCCCCCTAACCTGCCATTTTTACACATTATTACAATTTTCTTACTTTTTTTATTTCAAAATTTTGTGGCGGGTGCAACCACCTCTCTGGCCATACCCACGCTACGCCGTTGTCTAAGAAAGGGTATTTAGCAGCAACATACGATTAATTTATTCAATTTAATTCCCTTCATAACTTCTGTTTAAACAATTTTTACTGACCTCCATTTTGGTTCCTTTTAATTTCCACTTATATTGTAGCACCACACATATTGTTATTTTCTCCGTTAAACACAATTTCAAATTAATTATGAAAACAAATTTCTCTGCGGAGTCTATTTTGTTCCCTTTTTTTAAATATATTCTTCATATATTATACATTAATTTTTAATTTGATGTCTATAAATTTGAAATAATAAACTCAGAGATGTCACTTTTCATCAGTGAGCCATGTTACTACCCCAATCTTTCATTTACATTCCACAAAAAGATTGAATCCCTCTAAGCTAAGATTAGTAAATTCATCATTTTTATATTTTAATGTACCTTTATAATGAACAAAATACTTTTTTAATATAATAATTAATTTGAAAATTCTCAAATATGAACCTGAATCCTTTGAATCAGGAAGCAGGCACGCTAACAAATCAGCGCTTAAGAAATATTTAACGTCATTTATTTATGGGTTCTGATTTTGCTATGAAAATATTTTTTTTCGTAGGTTTCCTAAAAGAGTATACAACAATCTCTAAGTAATCTAATTCTCTGTTTTTGATTAGTGTTTTCAAGTCTCCAGAGAGAAGTGTCTGTTTTGTAATTATGCATTAAGTAATTCAAAAGTATATATAATAATGTTACAATTATCTTCCATTTTAATCATATTTAAAAACTTACTTTTAGCTAGTTTTATTAAGTTTCAAAATTGCATTTAAATAATTTGTTTAAAAATGGTACTAATATTTTGTGCTGAAACAATCTTTGTTTAATTAGAGAGAAACTTTCTGTCATCTAAACTAAACTTCTATCATTTTCTTCAGTTAATTTTTTTTTTCATTTTTAACAAAAATGTATCAAAATATATTACCTGCTTCATATCTCAAGTTTCAATATTCCCTGCTTCATAACTCAAGTTTCATGTTCATGCCCACTGAAAGGGTCAGTACTAAGAAGAAGAAATCATGTTTCAAAAGCCAGTTCAGCTGCTTCTTAGTATTTATTAAACTCTAAACATTGGAGATCAGTTTGAAAAATATAAAAGATGCACCACATAAAATAAGTGATTGCAGCTTTGGAGATACAAAACAATTCTATTTATTTTCTAATGTTAGTCCTCCTTATGATTTGCAGTTATCGCTTCTATGACTTGCAGTAGCTCTTATTTAATAAAGTCAAGATTTCCTCCCCTGCTTTGCTAGACTAATGGGGAATATGGCGTTGGTGGCTATATTTTTCCATGATCAACAGCACATTTTGAGTGATGTGGTCAGTACCACGCTTGGCTATCTTTACATTCCCAAAAATCTTTGGTACCAATTTTTATATGCTGGGTGAACCATGGAACTTTGTCAGTCTGGATATTTGCCACTTTTGGGGATCGAGCTCGGACCCTTCAGATCAGGAAGTGAGCGCACTAACTACTGAGTCTTAGAGACTGCTAATAATTCCAATTTTTTTTTTTTAGCAAAATCTCCCTTATTCATTCTTTTTTGTTTTAGATTAATTAAAATTGTTTACCTAAACGAATATTTGCTTTCACAAAAATTTCAAGTTAAGACCAGAACTCATTCTTAAACATGTGAGCCCACCTTTTGCTCACAATTTCTCATTTTGGCTTTTAAAGCCAAGTCACTCTATTACAATATTCTATCTATTGACCTTTCGAGCCGTAACCGGCCCATAGGGCGTAGACCAAGATACACCTTCTCCTATATGAATTTTTGTTCTAGCAGTTTTCTTTTAAAGATATTTTATCAAATCTCGCCATCTGTCTCTGTTCTGTGCAAGCAGTTCTATCTCATTGAGGGAGCCGATTCCTGCTGCTCTTGCCTCTCTCATCAATGTTCTTCTCAGTGTCTCCCTGGGTCTTCCTCTTTTTCTTTTACCTGTTGTTTCCCATATGAGGGCTTGCTTTGCTAGCAAATTACAATATTACTGATGTATAATTGCTTTATTATCATTTTGATGCCAAATTTAAGAAATCTGTACTTTTTTTAAAGCATTATTTGGTTCAAAATGTTATTCTGGCGACCTGGCATGAGATGTTTATCCTTCAGTTAAGTTTAAGATATTTGACATGCTCATAATCCCACCTCTTTGAAATTGTTCATGAACGCCTGTTATAATATCATATTTTTTATTTTATTTTTATTTCTTCAGCTTTAATTCAATATGCATTTACCAGTGATATATAGTCAATTATTTTTGTTTTGCCAGCTGCCAAAATGCATTTGCAGCCAAAAAAAAAGAATTTTGCTTTACTAACAAATCCACTATGTGAATAATATCGGCTGGCACAAGTCAGTAAGTAGGGAGGAGGTGGCATTTGGTTTTGGGATCTTCAGAAAGATTGTGGTTGGTGCACTCATCTGGCAATAATTCATGTCTTGATTTGATTTATCCCCCGGTAGATGTCAGCTGGTTGTTCTTTACAGAGTCTTGCTTGTCACAGAAAGCTACATGGTTTTTTAAACTGTTGTGTAGCTGCAAAAAGTATATTGTCAATGATAGGTTGGGTTGAGGGAGCTGTCTTTGTGGTGTAGTTAGGTATGGGCAGTGTAGCAACACGTGGTTGAGATATTCCAGCTGATAATGACAGTGTAGCAACAAGTGGTTGAGATATTCCAGCTGATAATGACAATGTAGCAACAAGTGGTTGAGAGATTCCAGCTGATAATGACAGTGTAGCAACAAGTGGTTGAGAGATTCCAGCTGATAATGACAGTGTAGCAACAAGTGGTTGAGAGATTCCAGCTGAAAATGACAGTGTAGCAATGAGTGGTTGACAAATTCTAACTGATACTGGCAGTGTAGCAACAAGTGGTTGAGAGATTCCAGCTGAAAATGACAGTGTAGCAACAAGTGGTTGAGATATTCCAGCTGAAAATGACAGTGTAGCAACAAGTGGTTGAGATATTCCAGCTGATAATGACAGTGTAGCAACAAGTGGTTGAGATATTCCAGCTGATAATGACAGTGTAGCAACAAGTGGTTGAGATATTCCAGCTGATAATGACAGTGTAGCAACAAGTGGTTGAGATTCCAGCTGATAATGACAGTGTAGCAACAAGTGGTTGAGAGATTCCAGTTGATAATGACAGCGTAGCAACAAGTGGTTGAGATTCCAGCTGATAATGACAGTGTAGCAACAAGTGGTTGAGATTCCAGCTGATAATGACAGTGTAGCAACAAGTGGTGGACAGATTCCAGCTGATAATGACAGCGTAGCAACAAATGATTGACAGATTCTAGCTGTTAATGACAGTGTAGTAACAAATGGTTGAGAGATTCCAGCTGATAATGACAGTGTAGCAACAAGTGGTTGAGATTCCAGCTGATAATGACAGTGTAGCAACAAGTGGTTGAGAGATTCCAGTTGATAATGACAGTGTAGCAACAAGTGGTACTAATAATGCTGTTCAAGATGTGTTGTCAACTTTGGGAGAAACTACTTTCCAACCAACAAAGCTTTGAATTTTTCTCAGCTTCTAAAATTCAGCCATCATCATCAAATCAAGTCGCATGTCGTTTACGGAATGTTGCATTCACTCTAGCCTTTCACCACAATCTCTGTCTATAGCTAGATCTCCCACTTCTTTTATTGTCATGTTGAAAGTCTTTTTAAGGTCTTGAAACCACCTTCTTCTTGATCTTGATTATGGGTGATATCTCTCTCTCTGTCTGCGATCAAGACTCAATCAGAGTAGGATTCGAGACTCTCTCATGAAGTCAGCTGTCTGTTTAAATGAATACCTGTTAAAACATTGCACTGTGTTCTGTGCATCCGATTTCAGCCAGCATTTTATTCAGGTTTGCTTTCCTTAGCCTTTGATTGTCCCCAATCTTATAAGTGATATTATTGACTCTTTAAAATTTTCAAAACGAGCATCGTTTTTTCAATTTTCTCATTTGCAAACATATTTTATATTAACTGTCTTATAAACAAATTTTGTGTCTCCCATCATTTACTAACTAATAATTTTACAATTAATCTATCATGAGTGCAATAATATCGTAACCTGTGTACTATTTAATGATTACACTTGATATGCTGCCTGTATTCCCAGTCTCATAGTTAGTCTGCCTACCATCGCACTTCATAGTTACTTTCCCTGTACTGGGATTATATCAGAAATGAGAAGATGAATTTGTAATAGATAATTTTTTTCCCTCATAACAATTGGAAGATGTTCTGCAAATATTTAAAAAGTTTGTGATTTTTTTAACACACATAAAAATAATGCCAATTTGGCAATTAATTAATTGTTGTGGTTCACGTTTTACACATTAATTTTTTTTTAATCTGGGGTACTAATGTCTTTTGTTAGAATAATTCTGTACTTAAAAAGTCATATATGCCATCCTTATTTCACAGACTTGGCCAGATACATGTGGTTGATTTGATGCCACCGTAGTGTTCTATTTTCAGTTAAAATTTAGTTCAAAGAATGAGACCTGCTTTAATTTTAATTTTGGCTTATGAAGTGCTATGGTTCCATCATGAATAATATACACCATCAAGTTTTAAATGTGGTACTTCAGATGTGAAAGTGCAGCACTTATATCATAAACAGTCAGTTTAATTTTGATTTGAGTGATATCATTTTCAAAATAATAATGCAAGTGTTTTCTTTGTATTGATGTACATTAGATGAACAATGAATGTGGCAAACTAAAACTGAGAGTGATGAAGTGTTACATCCACTCAGTATTTATGGATGAAGCAGAAATGTGGATAATAAATATGAGAAAAAATAAACATAAAATCATATATAGCAACATCATCATCAGTGAGTGCTGTCTCCGCATCGAAGTTTGGCTACCATGGAAGCACCATTCCGCTCTGTCTCTTGCTTTGATAGTGTAGGCTCTTATAGGCTGACTTGTCCATCTTTTGATGTTACCCATCCATGTTAGTCTTGGTCTGAGGCCTGCCTCTTCTACCTTGTATTTTCCTTTCCAAGATTACTTTTAAGTAAGCTGCTGTGTCTTTAACATGGCCCAAAAATCTCATTTGTCTTGTTTGGATTGTGTTTAGCAGTTCTCTTTTCATTTTTAGTTGTTTTAAAACTTCATCGTTTGTTTTATTTTCTTTCCAATCAGTTCTTCCTATTCTTCTTTAAATCCACGTTGCAAAGGGTCCTATATAGCGGCTTTACTAAAATGATGACAGAGCCAAATTATAAACGTTTCTGCCACAAACATTCATCAGTACAACAAGACAATGAATAATAAATAATTATGGTTAAACATTTCTGCTTCACTCAGAGCCATTGATATCACCATGTGGTGAGGAGTGAATTATTCATTTATTTATTTTTTCATGCTTTTATCCAGCTTTACAGCAGAGATCAGCAATATTATATTTTCGTGCCTACATTGAGACAATAAATAGTGCAATAAAGACAGAAAATTAAAGTAATTGAAGCATGAATTTATTGAAAAATGTGAAATAATTTTCTGACTGGAAAATAAAACAAAAAAAAAAAAAAAAAAGCTAAAAATGAAGAAAAACATGATTTCATCAAGACAAAAGAAATATTTGGACACTGAAAGCAGCATAATTGTGCACCGAAAGCCAACTTATAAGAAAACAATAAAGGGTAAATGCGACAGATGCAAGGAAAAACCAAAGTGAACTGAAAATTACGAGATGAAAAGGGAAACAAATCATACAAAATATCACTAAGGAAAGAGACAGAGTAATCCTTGAGTGCCTATCTTTCACCTGAAGATGATACCAAATGGTAATGGCAGGAACAAATATAATTCCTCATTTATTTCTTTGAGTTTCCACTTCCAGATTCTGGAATTTTATTATAAATTGACAACATAGTTTTTATCTTCCTTAACTTTTCTTAACTCTTAGTTTAGATTTATCACAAACTTGTTAATTGCCTTCTCCACACATTTTATGATTGTGGTGTCCTGCATTTAATGCCAGATTTAGCTAAATTTTATTCTTGTGCTAAAAACGCTACCTAGTCTAGCTCGTTCGTTCTATTAGTTTGCCACTAATTATTCACATTTACAGAGTGACTGTTTTGTTATCTTTTAAAGCTGTAGATTTGAATTTAATGTAAAAAAAATCTTTTTGAGACTGAATCTCAGAATTCATATTTTTAATTCCAATTTTTTAAATTTGAATCTTGCATTTTAATTTGTTAAATTCTGGCTCTCAGGATTAATGTAGATTTTTACAACTGAATCTCAGACTTTTAATTTATTTAGATGACTGAATCTCATAATTTATATTTCATCTTTTACACATGTAAAATAAATGTAAAATGGTATTACGCAAGTTAAACCAGAATAGAGAGATAAAACAAACTACCAACATGTTTCGGAAAAGCTTTTGTCAGGTACACAATAACAAATATAACACAAAGACAACAACAAAAGGCAAGTGCTGATCTGAAATCACAAAATGGTGAAATATGAACACTAGCCAGGACCTATGTGCCTGTTGGTCATGTAATAAATAGTCATCTTTTCTATAAATATATTGTTGATTGTAAAATGTTGTGGATAATATTTTCCATGGTGGCCAGATCTGCAAGTGAAATGATGGGCAATAACGTGTGACTGGGTTGCAAAACATTAAATAGATTAAATAATTAGAAGAAGAAGAATAGGAAGCAGTTATTGTACCTTATTTTCTTCATAAATAAAGGACACCATAATTTAAAATCAGGAGCCGCGATAGCTCAGTGGTTAGTGAACTAGACTACAAAGCACAAGAGGTAGAGTTCAATCCCAACCGACGGCTTCCAAGTTCACTCAGCTTTAAATGGGTACCGGGTTTTTTCTGGGAAAGTAAAGCAGCACGGGCATAATACTGACCACATTACCCCAAAAATCATGTGCTGAAGGTCTGTAAAATTTATGGTCACTAACACCATATTTCCTATATGCCACTTTGCGTGACAGGGGGCTCTACTTTTTACTATAATTTAAAACTCCAACATTTGTTTGACTGTAAGTGGTAATAGGTTAATCGATGACTTGACAAGTTGTCATTGTAAAAAGTATTGTTATGGATACAGAGTCATAGATTTTAGAAGCAGTGATCTCTGCAATATGTGCCACTTTGGCACGCACGGTTTCTGTTTTTGAGATTGTGGTTCTGCCCTATATGCCATCTTCGGCTCGAAAGGACAATAGATAGATAGAAGTGGTAATATACCACAGAATGAGTTGAAGACTAGTGCAGAAATAAGAGAAGTGACAAATTATCAAAAAATATAAACTAAAATTATGTGAAGAAGATGGTCATATGTTGGCCATGTGATGAGAAGAGACAACAAAAGAATCTTAAAGCAGGCCACCAAATGGGAATCAGAGGGTAAAAGGAAAAGAGGATGACCTAGAGAAACACTAAAAAGAACATTAAAATCACAAGCAACAACAGCAGGCATCAGCTCCCTTGCCGAGATTGAGCAGCTCACACAGAACAGAACAGTGTGACGAAACACAATGCTGGTCCAGATTTGACGTTTGAAAGATCGTCAGACACAAGAGTCTAAATTATCTGCCCTCTGTACCATCTTCGGCTCAAAAGGACAATAGATAGACAGACAAGCAGGCAGACAGACAAGCAGGCAGACAGACAAGCAGGCAGACAGACAAATAGATAATTAAAAATAAAACAAAAAATTGCAGTATCTCTCCACCACAAAACAATTATTTTGTCCTGAAAAAAACTGTTTCCTTCAACTTCTTTAGTGAATGCTTTCATATTTTATTTTACTCTTAAAATATACATTGTAATTGTAGCTGATTTGTTATTTGTTAAATAAAAACAAGTGTGGCTTTAAAGATTTTTCATTTTTTTTTATTATAATCCAACATTATCTTGCACTAAAACAATAAAATATCTATCTATCTATTGTCCTTTCGAGCCGAAGACGGCACATAGGGCAGAACTACAATCTCAAAAGCAGAAACCTTGCGTGCCAAAGTGGCACATATTGCAGAGATCACTGCTTCTGAAATCTATGGCTCTGTTTCCATAACAATATTTTTTACAATGACAGCTTGTCAAGCCATCGATCAACCTCCTTAGTCGCCTCTTACGACATGCCTGGAAGGTCACAGTGTCACTATTCTTTACTTCCCACATAATGAGGCCCCGGTAACACACGGGGGAATAAAATATAAATACCGCAAATATTTCAAGGTTTTGAAAAAAAGCTTTAAATTTATTCTAAATTATGTTTAAATATTTATGTAGCCTTTTTTGTAGGGTCATTTTTACAATTTACTGAGTTTGGTAAATTTTTTATCGTCTACTGACTCTAATACTTTACATAATATGGTGGATCTGTAGTCACTTTTTGTTTTGGGTACCTTCATATTTGACATAATGTGATTGATCTGTAGTCACTTTTTGTTTGGAGTAACTTCATATTTGACATAATGTGATTGATCTGTAGTCACTTTCTGTTTTGGGTACCTTCATATTTGATATAATGTGATTGATCTATAGTCACTTTCTGTTTTGGGTACCTTCATATTTGACATAATGTGATTGATCTGTAGTCACTTTCTGTTTTGGGTACCTTCATATTTGACATAATGTGATTGATCTGTAGTCACTTTCTGTTTTGGGTACCTCCATATTTGACATAATGTGATTGATCTGTAGTCACTTTCTGTTTTGGGTACCTCCATATTTGACATAATGTGATTGATCTGTAGTCACTTTCTGTTTTGGGTACCTTCATATTTGACATAATGTGATTGATCTGTAGTCACTTTCAATGTGGGACATCTTCACTCTTAAACTCATGTAATGAATCTGTAGTCAATTTTAACTGACATGTCTTAATATTTTACATAATATTTTAAATCTGCTTTTAGTTAGTTTAAGCAATTTTATCTTAACATGTTACAGAGCACAGTAAAACTGTAATAAAGTGGGCATCATCAAATGTTATTGATTATAATGTATCTGTAGTTATTTGTTTACTTTCAGTGTTGTAACATTATATTGAATATGGATGTTTTTGCAACCATTTTTATTTTAATTTGATATAAAAGTTAGTAAGTTTGTAATATCATTCTTTCCTGCTTAGTCAGATATGTTTCTTCAAATTTATTGCAGTAATTTGCAGATGATGTCTTTTTATTTTTTTTTAGCAAAATGAGATTGTATGTTATCTATACTTTTAACTATTTATTATTTTATTATTGAGATCTTTGTTGATTCATTCATAATTACCATTGTCCATCAATTCCTTATCTTTTATAAATTGCTGTAAATGCAGATTTTACCAATTATTTTTATACATTTTCTACATCTTATAGAATTAACCATCAGAATTTAACACTACTATATTTAACATTTTTCAATGCTTATGGAATTAACAGAAAATGTTCTTGTTAACTTCTTAATTTAACATAAAATTGTAATATTTCTTTGAATTAATTCCTTCTTCTTTACTTCCTAATATTCTACTTCACAAGTCTGGGAAGGAGAATAGTCTTAGTGCTCAGCCCTCAGGCTGGCTCAAACTTTGATGCTATTGTGGAGTTTCCTTGATATTGTTACTCCATCATTTTCCAATTCTGTTTCAGAACATATAACCATTTTCTAAACTTTCTCCTACCTTCAAATCCCTTGGAGGGTGTGTCTGTTGGGTGTGTATCCATTGGGTGGGTGTGATATCCATATTCTGGTAATCCACTTCAACTCAACCTTGGTTCTAAACATAAGTACCTCAACCCTTCTTCAGAACAAGTCAAGAGGAGGCTAGTGCATTTTTTTTAAAAAGCCCAATATCCATACTGTACACCCAGGCATAACAGTTAAATAGTTCCTCTCAGACCAAAGATGGCACATAGGGCAAAAGTCACAGATCTCCATGAGTGACGATTTGCTGTTATTTCCTATAGGTCCTGGTTGTTTCTTAACCCCATGGTCCAGCCTTCCCTAATAATTTTTTTTGTGTAGCAATTCTCTTGGTCTGCCTTGTTTTTTTACCAGATAGTTTCCACGTGAATGCCTGACGGGGAAGTCTTTCTTCATTCATTTTCAGCACATGACCGTTGTATTTCCAACACCTTCTTCTTATAAAGCTCAACACGTATTCTTGTTTTGATTCATCTTGTATTTGTCAATTTGAAATGTATTCTTTCCAGCTTATGTTTGAGATCCCAAGTAGCCATTTGTTTTCAAAGACATTTAATTTCTTAATTAAAGTCAGAGTGGATTTCCAATTGTTACATCCATCCATTAGTTCACAATAAGGTGAATGTTAATTTTGTTTCCTGTTATAAATTCATTTCTAATTTTATATTTCCTGGCTACCCCAAACACTGTCCTCAAGCATACTCATGTTAAATAACTTCATTTAACTGAGAAATAATTATAAATTAATTATATTTCCAAATAAAATAATTATTTTTATTTTGAAAAATGGAGCTGCAAAAGCTCAGTTTCTAGTAAGCAAGGACCAGAGGCTGGGCTGCATCCTGATCAATAACTTCTGGGTTCACCCAGCCTTAAATAGGTACCACATTTTTTTCTTGGAAAGAAAAACTGCACAGACATAATGCTGACCACATTACCTTAAAAATAATGTGCCTAAGGGTTATCAAAAATGGCTGCTAACACCATACTCCCTATATGCCATTATGGGGCTCTTTTCTTTTCTATTTAGAATAAGCATAGACATTTTTCTTTGACTGATTTAAAAGGAAAAATTTGCCCAGTATAGGAATCTGTATAAAAGATTTTTTGGAGCTCTGAGATTCAAGACCTGGTGACATGTCATAAAACTATATGTCAAGTCGAAATGATCACAGATCAATCCAAGTGACCAAAAAATGCACAATTTTAAAGTTAATTTTTAAAATGTTGCCAGATCATGCATTGATTTTCAAATATTTTTAAATCTTCACCCAAATCTTTATCTTTGAGATAGTCTGCCTGATATGAGTTTTTACATTAACCTTGTCTGGTTGTTATGAATCTGTAATTCTGAATTATATCATTTATTTAATTTATTTTCTTTATTTTGGTGCTTTAAACTAACCTTTTTTTGTGACATTTTTTAATAAATAATTATATCTATGTAATTTGATGCACAGGGTATCCACAAAATTCTCTTCAATTTTAAGAATTTATTTTTAAAAATGGATGTTAAATTATAAAAGTCAGAACTTCACAAAAAACAGCAAATTAAATATAATTTACTCTCTCCAATATTTACAGCATTTCAAAATATATTTTGTTCATTGCATGAAGAATATATATTTTTTAAATGCGATTTTCATAATTTGTCCTCATTCACAACTTTATGATGAATGTAGGCAGTGACACCATTGATCTTTTTTCAGGTAATTAATTTTCTAAATCTGTTTCTTTAATTCATAATAAATGTAATACAAATCAACAGAAAGATATTTATTAAAGTGATATTTGAGAAACAAGTGTAAAAAGATTTTGTGGGCCCCCTAAAAAATATAAAAAGCTTGTTTTTTTTTCTTCTTATAAAGAAAATAAATTCAGAGGTTTTGATTCGATGACAGGAAGTAGTTTCAATTTCAGTCAACAAATAAAAAAAACAAACCATTAAAAACAATTTTTCCACACCTTGCTAGGTGTGACAGATATGATATAAGAGACCACATTTTTCATTATAAAAAAATATTATATATAAATAAAATATAGATCTACTACATGTTAAAGAGCTACAAACTATTTAATTGTGTTTATATCACAAAAAATTTAAATTATTATAAATTTATAATTACATGGATCACATCTACATCATATTTTCAGAAGTATCATCTTATATAGTGGGGCCACTAAAGCTATATTTTTGAATTATACGCTTTTGATGTGTACCTGTATCTGTGTACTCAATAAAATCTGTCTGTTGCTAACACTAGTTAATGATGTCTGTGCCTTATTCTGTTAATTTTGTTGTGTTGTGTGGAGAAGTGTTGAAAGTCCTATATATAGAATATGCGGTGGGTGAGTGATTATTGTGCTTAGTGCTGACAGAAGGTCCAGCTTTCACTTCCTAGATGTGACCATTTAAAAAAAAATTGATGTCAGTGTATCATATTTGATCAATTATTGATGTTGTTGTTAGAATCATCATCACTGAACAGCAAACTAGTCCATAGGTGCTCTGATATCCCCCTGGTGCTCTGATATCCCCCTGGTGCTCTGATATCCACCTGGTGCTCTGATATCCCCCTAGTGCTCTGATATCCCCCTGGTGCTCTGATATCTCCCTGCTACTCCAATAACCCCCTGGTGCTCTGACATCCCCCTGGTACTCTGATACCCCTTAGTGCTCTGCCATCCCCTAGTGCTCTGATATCCCCTGGTGCTCTGATATCCCCTGGTGCTCTGATATACCCTATTGCTCAGATATCCCCCTAGTGCTCAGATATCCCCTAGTGCTCAGATATCCCCCTGCTACTCTGATACCCCCTGGTGCTCTGATATTCCCCTAGTGCTCAGATATCCCCTAGTGCCCAGATATCCCCTAGTGCTCTGATATCCCCCTAGTGCTCAGATATCCCCTAGTGCTCAGATATCCCCTAGTGCTCAGATATTACCTAGTGCTCTGATACCCTCCTGGTGCTCTGATATCCCCCTGGTGCTCTGATACCCCTGGTGCTCTGATATCCATTAATGCTCTTATATCCCCCTAGTGTTCTGATATCCCCCTGGTGCTCTGAAACCCTCTGGTGCTCTAATATCCCCCCGGTGCTCTGATATCCCCCTTTGTGCTCTGATACCCCCTGGTGCTCTGATATCCCTCTGGTGCTCTGATATCCCTCTGGTGCTCTGATATCCCCCTGCTGCTCTGATACCCCCTGGTGCTCTGATATCACCCTGCTGCTCTGATATCCCCTGGTGCTCTGATATCACCCTGGTGCTCTGATATCCCTCTGGTGCTCTCATATCCCCTGGTGCTCTCATATCCCCCTGGTGCTCTGATATCCCTCTGGTGCTCTGATATCCCCTGTGCTCTTATACCCCCTGGTGCTCTGATATCCCTCTGGTGCTCTGATATCCCTCTGGTGCTCTGATACCCCTGGTGCTCTGATACCCCGCTGGTGCTCAGATATCCCCCTGGTGCTCTGATATCCCCTGGTGCTCTGTTACCCCCCTAGTGCTCTGATATCCCCTGCTGCTCTGATATCCCCCTGGTAATCTGATATCCCCCTGGTGTTCTGATATACCCCTGGTGCTCTGATATCCCCCTGGTGCTCTGATATCCCCCTAGTGCTCTGATATCCCCCTGGTGATCTGATATCCCCCTGGTGTTCTGATATCCCCCTGGTGCTCTGATATCCCCCTGGTGCTCTGATATCCCCCTAGTGCTCTGATATCCCCCCTAGTGCTCTGATATCCCCCCTAGTGCTCTGATATCCCCCTGGTGCTCTGATATCCCCCTGGTGCTCTGATATCCCCCTAGTGCTCTAAAATCCCCCCCCCCCCAAAAAAAAAAAAAATCCTCAGAGAATCCTGGCCAATGAACGGCCTAGGGTGCATGATGTGGGTTGGTTTCTGCTGACAATTTTGTCCGGTAGCGGCCATATTTGTGGCCTACTTTTTTCTATTTTAACAGCCAAGGGGTCTTCAACATGCACAAATGCACACTGGACCTCCTAATTATTCCCGTTATCCGAGAGTGTTAAAAAATTGGATCTCACTACCCAAGAGATATGGGGAGAGTAACATCACAAAAAAACCATGGATTAATTTTCTTTTCCTGAAAAAATCACTGCCACTTCTGGGATGCTGTGAGCCTGGGTCCTTCATGTTCTGAGGTTAACATCATACCTCTAGACCACCCAGCCTTCTTTCCTCTCCGCCGCGCCCCCCCCCCCTCCCCATCAATCATTACTTCTTTCTGGTATAGTAGACTCAGAAGACCAGGAGTTCCCAGTTTCACTTTTCAGGTGTTATATTTATTAAATTGACAACATCATCATCATCGAGTGCCATCTCCGCAACGAAGGTTGGCTACCATGGAGTGCCATTCTGCTCTGTCTCTTGCTTTGATTGTGCAGGTTGCACAATTTGCATTATTTGCATAAGCTGGTTTGTCCATCTTTTGATGCTACTCGTCTATGTTAGTCTTGGTCTGCCTTTGCCCCTTTTACCTTGTATTTTCCCCTCCAAGATTACTTTTAGTAGGTTGTTGTGTCTTTTAACATGGCCCAAAAATCACATTTGTCTTGTTTGAATTGTGTTTAGTAGTTCTCTTTTCATTTTTAGTTGTTTTAAGACTTCATCGTTTGTTTTCTTTTCCTTCCATCCAACTCTACCTATTCTGCTATAAATCCACATTTCAAAGGCTTCAATTTTCTGTTCTGTTTTCTTGTCTAATGTCCATGTTTCTGCACCATACAGGAATATTGAGAAGATATAACATTTTGCTATTCTTAGTTTTAGCCCTGGTGTTATTTGTTTTGATGTTAGTATGTTCTTCATGACATTAAAATTACTTTTCGCCATTCCTATTCTTTTATTTATTTCAGTTGTACATTTTCCATCACTGGTTATAGTATGTCCAAGGTAGTTGTAGGTCTGAACTGTCTCCAGATGTATTGACTGACATCAATCTGTCATATTTGATCAATCATTACTTATTTCTCGTACAGTAAACTCAGAAATGTCACCACATGAACAATTCTACATAAGCACCTCAGATCATATGACTCAAGTGGATCTCATGCAAAATATGGACTGTGCAGGCTTGAACCTTTACGAAACTAATCTTGTGATACACTTCTTCTTGTCTTTAATCCTCTAAATTCTGATTGGAGCATAGGGCACTCATAAGAGATCTCCACCCAATCCAGTCTGGAACAAGCATGGACAACCCTTGCAAGAACTTGCCAGCCTCTTTCATTTCATCCTGTAGGCTTTTCACCATATCTTGAATGGTCTGCCTCTTCTTTATTTGCCAGGTGGTGTTTATGTTAATGCTAGGTGCGGATGCATTCCACTCGTAGATCGTGGCCTAACCATTTTCAACATGTTCTTTTCACTTCTTAATTGATGTTGTCAATGCCAGATCTTCTGGTGACTTCTTTGCTCATATTGGGTTGATCCCAACAGATGTTTAGAATCTTCTTAGACAGCGATCTTCAAATCCTCTTAGTTGACTTTCTGTCTTATGGTTCATTCCCTATGTTTCTGCTGCATATAGGCGTATGGATCGCACATTTGACATGTAAATTCTAAGCTTGGTGCTGAGATGGAGACTGGTAGAACACCAAATGTTTCTAAATCTATTGAATGCCTGGGCTGACATGTTTATTCTAGCAGAGACCTCTTTCTCAATGTTGTTATTTGATGAAATATAGCTTCCCATGTATTTAAAGTGATCCACTTCTTCTAGTCCAACTCCTCTGAATGTAACTTTCTTTGTACTTTTGACATTTACCCACATAATCTTAGTTTTCCTTGCATTTATTTTGAGTCCTACTGAATTAGCAAACTGACCTACTCTGTTCTCTCTTGTATGTCTTGATGACAATGCGCAAGCAGTCCAACATCATCACAATTTTCAAAAATAATAGACTATGAATACAGAAACCGCAGCTCATTTCCTACTAGTGGCCATGGTGGAGTAGTGGTTAGTAAGCTGTATCACTGAAGACAAGGGGTTCAATCTCAATTGATAGATTATTAATTTTTATGTACTGTTTGTTTTTGTTTTTTTTTGAGCTAAAGAAGACACATAAGTCAGAAGATCTAGACTCTATATGCAACGATGTTTGCTATTTAGTGTCAGACATTGCGTCACTGCACATATCCCTCTTCATGGCAAGCATCTCAACCTCAACAAAGAAGTTGAGGGGAGCCATGATAGCTCAGTGGTTAGTGAACTGGACTACAAAGGACAAGAGGTAGGGTTTGATCCCAACCAACGGCTCCCGGGTTCACCCAGCCTTAAATAGGTACCAGATTTTTTTTCTGGGACAGTAAAGCGGCACTGGCGTAATACCAACCACATTACCCCAAAAATCATGTGCCGAAAGTCTGTAAAATTTATGGTCACTAACACCATATTCCCTATACGCCACTTGGTGTGATGGGGGCTCTTTACTTTTTTTTTTACAGAAACCGCAGCTCATTTCCTAATAGTGGCCATGGTCGAGTAGTGGTTAATAAGCTGTTCCACTGAAGACAAGGGGTTCAATCTCAAATGATGCATTATTGATCTCTATATACTCTTTTTTTTTAGCCAAAGAAGACACATAAGTCAGAATATCTATACTCTATATCCAATGATGTTTGCTATTTAGTGTCAGACATTGTGTCGCTGCACATATCCCTCTTCATGGCAAGCATTTCAACCTCAACAAAGAAGCTGAGGCCTAGTCTCACTACTTCTTGCCTCAGTTTCCTCTATCTCTGCCTCTTTTTATTTTACCCTGTGGTTCCCATTTGAGGAGTCTGCTTTAAGATTGGCTTGTTGTCGACATGTCTAACTTCTTTAATAGGCTTGGTTCACCCACATTTGGAAAAATAGTACCAGATATTTCTTATGGGAAATTAGGCAATCTGGCATGTCAGTATGTAATGAAAAGACAACAAAACATGTGTTTTAAAAAAATATGGGAAACTGAAAAATAAAATATATGTTTTAAAATATATATGGGAAACTGAAAAATAAAATATATGTTTTAAAATATATATGGGAAACTGAAAAATAAAATATATGTTTTAAAATATATATGGGAAACTGAAAAATAACAAATATATATATATATATATTTTTTATATGAAAAACTGAAAAATGAAATATGTGTTTTAAAAAAATATGGGAAACTGAAAATTAAAATATATTTATATTTTTTTATATTAAAAACTTCAATATTAAATGTGTTTTAAAAAAATATGAAAAATTTAAAAATAAAACGTGTTTTAAAAAAATATGAAAAACTTAAAATATAATGTGTTTTACACAAAAATTTGTAATTGACAAATCAAATGTATTTTTTATAATATGAAAAAAGTGAAAAGTAAAATATTTAAATTACGTTAAATGTTTATGTGCAAAATGTACATAATGTTAGCAAATGTTTTAACATTTTGAAAATAAATTCATGGCTTGCTGAACGGAAACAAAAATATTAATGTAAACTTTACATTTGCTGAAATTGTTAACAAATTAAATTTTAAAAATAAATGAAGGGAGAAAGAAAAAGAAATACTTTCATTCGTTCTCAAAGAATGTTACAAATGTGGATTTGCCGAAACAAAAGTGTTAAATTTATTGCTTTTACGTGCCTTAAAAGACCGGAAAAAAATTATGCAGTTATTAACAGAATGTTAAATATATTAAACAAATATTGTATGTATGGATGGAGGCGATAAATATGAAACAATTGTTGCATTATAACAAATATTTAAAATATGAAACAATTATTGTATTATAACAAATGCTTAAAATATGAAACAATTATTGCATTATAACAAATATTTAAAATATGAAACAATTATTGAATTATAACAAATATTTAAAATATGAAACAATTATTGCATTATAACAAATGTTAAAAATATGAAACAACTATTGCATTATAACAAATGTTAAAAATATGAAACAAATATAGTATTTCTTTTCTTTTTAAATTGTAATGTATGGGAACAGATATTGAAATTTGTTACAAATAATGTTAATAATATTTTAATTTAATATTTTAAACAAAATAAGCAGTAATTTTTTTTCATTTATTCAATGGTTATAAAGCTGTGAGAAATGCTTGTATTTATAAAGAGATTGTAACAAATAAATATTGCAATAATTCATAGTTTACCATTTTTTTTATGTATAATAAATTTGCATATGCTATTTAAAAGAATTGTGACAAATGAAGAAGTTACAAGATTTTCTACACAAAAATTGTAAGAAAACAGAATTAACTATAAGAGGAAGTACAAAGTAAAGATTTCCGCATATTTTTGGGTCATATTGTTAATATCAGGCTGCCTAAGCTTCCAAGAAAAATTTCTGGTACCCATTTTTAAAGACATTTCGTTCGCCTATTTCCCGTGTGTTACTGGGGCCTCATTATGAAGGAAGTAATGAATAGTGCCACTGTTACCTTCCAGGCATGTCGACTAAGGAGGTTGATTGATGGCTTGACAAGCTGTCATTGTAAAAAAGTATTGTTATGGAAACAGAGCCATAGATTTTAGAAGCAGTGATCTCTGCAATATGTGGAACTTTGGCACGCAAGGTTTCTGTTTTTGAGATTGTGGTTCTGCCCTATGTATGTGCTGTCTTCGGCTCGAAAGGACAATAGATAGATAGATAGATATGTAGATTTTTAAAGACTGGATGAATCTCAGAGCCTTGTCAGGCTTGAAACAGCCTATGGACTTGCTGAAATGACTTGGCTGCAATCATAATACACAAAAAATGAATTATATCATATTTTCTTGGCAGTCTTATCAAACAATTTCATCTTTATATTACTAAGTTCTTTAAAAATCACATGATGTGATTCTTTACAATAAATCTGTATTTAGTCAACAAAAACCTGTGCCTTAAATATTTTCAGGAGAATATGAAGAAATACGGGAGCCGCGATAGCTCAGTGGTTAGTGAACTGGACTATAAAGGACAAGGGGTGGGGTTCGATCCCAACCGACGGCTTCCGGGTTCACCCAGCCTTAAAATGGGTACCAGATTTTTTTCTGTGAAAGTAAAGCAGCACGGGCGTAATACCGACTACATTACCCAAAAATCATGTGCTGAAGGTCTGTAAAATATAGGGTCACTAACACCATATTTCCCTATACGCCACTTGGCTTGACTTTACTTTTTTTTTATGAAGAAATATAATTTTCTGGTTTAGAATGTGAGGCTGAGTGGTTAGTGTGCTCGCTTCCTGACCAGAAGGGTCCCAGTTCGATGCCCAGAAATGGCAGATTTTTTTTCAGACTAACAATGATCCGGGATTCACCCAGCCTCTAAAAATGGGTACTAGAAATTTTTCTGGGAAGTAAAGGCGGCCTGAAGTATTACCGACCACATCACCCAAAAATGTGCCATGGTCATAGGAAAATATAGACATTAACACCATATTCCTCATATGCCTAGCAAGACAGGGATGGAAACCTTTACCTTCTTTAGAATGTCAACGTTTTTTAAACTATTCATTCTCATCAAAACTAATCTATTATATTTTACTAACATGAAAACTAATTTGATACTAAAACTTTCATGATTTCTTGCAGAGTAACAAACTAAATGCATTTCAAAGAAATATTTCTTTTATAATTGACAGACTCTAGAGTTACATGATAACATTACAAACTAAATGCTAGCTAGTTCCATAATGTTATATATCAAATGCTAACTAGTTCCATAATGTTATATATCAAATGCTAACTAGTTCCATAATGTTATATATCAAATGCTAACTAGTTCCATAATGTTATATATCAAATGCTAACTAGTTCCATAATGTTATATATCAAATGCTAGCTAGTTCCATAATGTTATATATCAAATGCTAACTAGTACCATGATGTTATATATCAAATGCTAGCTAGTTCCATAATGTTATATATCAAATGCTAGCTAGTTCCATAATGTTATATATCAAATGCTAGCTAGTTCCATAATGTTATATATCAAATGCTAGCTAGTTCCATAATGTTATATATCAAATGCTAAATTACATGTCTCTGAAGTGTGTTTAGTTCTGCCAGTTCTTGCAATTAGTTCTAATATAAAACACTATCTTGTTTGCATTATTCTCTCTCTCTCTCTCTCTGCGATCAAGACTCAATCAGAGAAGGATTCCTGACTATGCAGTAGATAAACAGACTAGCTGTCTGTTTAAGTGAATTAATTGACCCCACAGACAGAACATCATAATTAGAGTCCATTAGATCCACTCTGATTGAGTACCTGTTAAAATGTTGCACTGTGTTCTCTGCGCCAGTGGCCCAGTGCATCCGATTTCAGCCAGCATTTTATTCAGGTTTGCTTTCCTTAGCGCTATTCTATTTCTGGAGTCTGTGGATGGGGGGTTTTGGGGGGGGGGGGGGGGAGATTACAGGACTGGAAAATGAAGTCCACTTGTTCACTGCAGTTGCCATCAAGTGTTCAGATCAGAGGTTTTATTTCCTGAGTTTCAAAGTAGGTCATAAATAAGATGATGTATTTGAGGTCATCAGCGGTTTTCCAAAGTTTATCACGTAGGGTTATTTCTGTGGGCCATATTTGTGTTCTTGGGGTGTTGAGAGTGCTGCAGTCCTGTAGGATATGCTCTGGAGTTTGTCTCGATACTCCACAGTCAGTTCCTAGTCTCTAGGGACTTCGTCAGAGGTAAAAGCTGGCGAATGAAAAAAAAAAAGTTCTAGCTTGTGTTAGGTGTTCTCTGAAGCCACAGAGTCTGAAGATCTTGGTCTGCTCATGTCTGCTGAACCTCCTTAAGCTGTTGTGTTCAACAAAAGCTTTTGGACTCGATGATCGTGAAGTGATAGGCTGCAACGGTTTTTTTTTTAATTCTTGGATTCTGCTGAAAAGGTTGCAACTTGTCCAACTGAGAGGTACTATAACACTAGGTCTTTCATATCAGTGGATCCTACAAGGCAGGGAAAACTGCTAGCCTTGCCTTTTTTAGGCAGCTTGATTTAGTACAGGCTGTACCAAGTAGACCAACTGGAAGGTACTATAACACTAGGTCTTTCATATCAGTGGACCCTACAAGGCAGGGAAAACTGCTAGCCTTGCCTCTTTTAGGCTGTTAACAAGTAGACCAACTGGGAGGTTGAAGTAATTTGACATAGACTGTTAACAAGTAGACCAACTGGGTGGTTGAAGTAATTTGACATAGACTGTTAACAAGTAGACCAACTGGGAGGTTGAAGTAATTTGACATAGACTGTTAACAAGTAGACCAACTGGGAGGTTGAAGTAATTTGACATAGACTGTTAACAAGTAGACCAACTGGGAGGTTGAAGTAATTTGACATAAACTGTTAACAAGTAGACCAACTGGGAGGTTGAAGTAATTTGACATAGGCTGTTAACAAGTAGACCAACTGGGAGGTTGAAGTAATTTGGCGTAGGCTGTTAACTAGTAGACCAACTGGAAGGTTGAAGAATTTGACATAGACTGTTAACTAGTAGACCAACTGGAAGGTTGAAGTAATTTGACATAGACTGTTAACAAGTAGACCAACTGGAAGGTCAGAACAATGTTTTTGGTCAGCTGAGGGCTGCCAAAACCTGTGGTTGTAATTGAAGACTCTTAAAATGATATAAGACAAGCCTTAGGGTTCCCTACAATGGATTATTACAAATCAAACAAAATAGAAGAACCATGTTGTTTTCATACAAAATCCCACAATCCATAGCGGCTACTCACTGTTCATACTGCAACCAAGAAAGAGAACTCTTCTTCAGCTGTGGTCAAGATAGAGGTCTCTGTGCTCATTTCCCATCTCCAGTTGCTAACGCTGAACTTCTCAACAAGTGCAAGGGCAACAACAAGTGCAATAACAAATGCAATGCGTCAAATACTTTGGCACAATAATAACATCAGATGGAAGATGCGCCACAGAAATAAAAAGCAGTATAGCTCAGGCCAAAATAGCATTTCAGAAAATGAAAAACAATTTATGCAACAAAAATATGTCAATAGAAGTAAGAAAGAGAGTTCATCTGTGTTATATAGAGCTAATTCTGACCTATGGAAGCGAATAATGGACAGTAGACAAACAAATGAAAAGACGATTAAAGGCCAAAGAGGTGGGATTTCTCAGAAGAATGTTGAAAGTTTCCTGGACAGCTAAAATAACCAGTGAGGAAATTCTCAAAGAGGCCAACACAAAAAAGGAGCCCCTAAAAAACATCAGAAAGAAACAATCAACATTTTTCTGGCACATCATGAGAAGAGGAAAGTTGGAATACTTGGTTACAACTGGAAAAAACAGGGAAAGAGAGATTGTGGATGACAAAGAGAGAAAATACTGGATAGCTTGGTGTTATGACATGGTAAACAGTCAACAACAGAAATGATACAATGCGTGGTGGATAGAAGTTTGTGGAAGGACATGATCGCCTACACCAACCAGTATGGCACATGATAATGACGATAAACTTCTCTGATTGTTTGAATGGTGCTCTTTTTCATTTCTCTTCTGTTCTGAGCCCTTATCTCTCTGAAAGAAAATTGAGCATTATTATAAATGTTCTGTGGTTCAAATTTTACATTTTTTATTTTTGCCTGTCGCTATAGCTTTTCAGCAATAAGCGAAAAGTGAGTGTGTAGAACAATGCACTGAATGGGCTCACAGGTTTGAAAAATATGAGACACCGACTGATGGGAAATATGACTTATGTTGTTGCAGGTGGATCCCCGTTGTCTGTAAAGATGATGAGGGGAGAGGTTTCCGCAAAGACTACCTATCAGAGAACTGCAAATGGACCAGTCAATATTGCTGAGGCCAACCCAGAGGGCAAGTTCATTATGTTGGAGAACAATGCCTCAGGGGGTATCAGGAAGGTAAGGGAGGAATGATGGGATGTGGATGATAGATATTGGTTTGTTAGGTCATGTAAGATTGGTTGGTTGTTGGATCATGTGTTATTGGTAGGTAATTGGGTTATATGTGATTGGTTTGTTGTTAGATCACATGTGGTTGGTTTGTTGTTAGATCACATGTGGTTGGTTAGTAGTTAGATCACATGTGATTGGTTAGTTGTAAGATCACATGTGATTGGTTTGTTGTTAGATCACATGTGGTTGGTTTGTTGTTAGATCACATGTGATTGGTTTGTTGTAAGATCAAATGTGATTGGTTTGTTGTAAGATCACATGTGATTGGTATGTTGTTAGATTATATGTGAATGTTTTGTAGCTAGATCACATGTGGTTGTTAGATCATATGTGATTGGTTAGTTGTTAGGTCATATGTGATTGGTTAATTGTTATGTCTTATGTGATTGGTTAATTGTTAGGTCATATGTGATTGGTTAATTGTTAGGTCATATGTGATTGGTTAATTGTAGGGTCATATGTGATTGTTTAATTATTAGATCATACGTGATTGGTTAGTTATTAGATCATACGTGGTTGGTTAGCTGTTAGCTCATATGTGATTAGTTAATTGTTAGGTCATAAGTGATTGGTTTGTTGTTAGATATGTGATTTTGCGTATGTGTGTTCGACAGCTTTCACCTCTGGTGAAGTCCTAGAGACTAGGAACTGAATTTTGTGTATTAATCCAGTTTTTCTGGCAGCCATGTGTACAAGGGTCCCTTGCCACACAGGCAGATAACTCCATCTTCGAAGGCACTCATATTTTTCTTCAGTCAATGAATAATTGATATTTCAAGCCGAGCCTCCCTGCTGAGACCAGGGGTGGTTGCCGCAGAGAGAGTCACAAATAAAAATCCCAATTGGTGCAGCCGGGATTTGAACTTACAACCTCTCTGTCTTGAGACCAACCAATCCACCCTCCCCTGTGGTTGGTTTGATTTTTGGAGTATGTTTGGTCGGTTAGTTGTCCACCTTCTATCTACTGCCGTTTCGAGCTGAAGTCGGCACATAGAGCAGAACCACAATCTCAAAAACAGAAACCTTGCGTTCCAAATGGCACATATTGCAGAAATCACTGCTTCTAAAATATATAGGGCTCTGTTTCCATAACAATACTTTTTACAATGACAGCTTGTCAAGCCATCGATCAACCTCCTTAGTTACCTCTTACGACTTGCCTGAAAGGTCAAAGTGTCACTATTCTTTACTTCCTTCATAATGAGGCCCTGGTAACACACAACCTGTCCACCTTCAAAGAACATTAAATGAGCATGCACATATAGTGTCACTAACTAACAGGTTACAACTGGCAAAATAAAAGGAAAGAGAGACCGCGGACGACAAAGAGAGAAAATACTGGATAGCTTGGTGTCATGACATGGAAAACAACAGAACTGATACGATGCACTGTGGATAGAAGATTGTGGATGGGCATGATCACCTACGCCAACCGGTATGGCACATGATGATGATGATGAAGGTCTGTAAAATTTATGGTTACTAACACCATATTCTCTATATGCCACTTGGCGTGACAGAGGGTCTTTACTTTTTTTTTTGCATTTGGCCTAGTTAGTCTCTGTTTCCAATGGCACTGCTGGGGGTTGAAGTAGGATCTTGATCAGCTCTAATGTTCATCAATCTTGACTCTGTAGTCAGCAGTGAGTTGTTAAACACATTCAGACTAGTAGATGGTAGACATCTCAGTCCTCATTTCATCACATTTATTATTTTTAAAATATGAAGGCACAGGTAGACTTATAGTTGTAGTTGATTGAAGTCCCCGGTATCACTGTAAATGAATTAAAATCCATAATTGCTCAACCGCCCCCCATGCCAGTGGAATCATCCAAATTAACATCTCATCTCAGTGAAGGATCCAAAGAAAGAAAGGCAGCTGCAGTCCCCATCATAGCAGTTACAGCACATGCCAAAAGGTATAAGACATAACTGCACTGAAAGTTAATGCAGCAAAATTGTCCTTCGTCATACAGGTAGACTTATATAGTTTAAAGAATTTATTAACAATGTGGAAAGTGGTGACACATCTAGTTTTGAAATCATTAGAGTCAGCTCCAGTGCAGGCATAGGGGAAACATCAGGAGACACATGCACATACAAATATAGACTATATGACCAATATCATGTCTTATGATGATGTTTATACCCATCCAATTCAACACATAACAGCTCTAAAAACCCCAAGAACAATGAACTAGATGACTTAAGAACAACCCTGGACCAACTATGCAATAACTTCCAGAGAGTAGTCATCCAGTGGATACCATCACACTGTAATATACACGGGAATGAACGCGCAGACAAATTAGCTAAAGAGGGAGGGAGATTACCACAAGAGAACCATCCGCTCAGTTATGATGAAGCCAAATCCATCCTCAAAGGTCAGTACCATGAAAATGGAAACGAGAACACCCAAAGCATAATGAGAGGGACAGATACCACCAACTATGAAGGAGGGATCAAGTCATCATACTTCGCCTACGCACTGGCCACAATAGAATGAGAAATCAAATGTTCACCAAATTCAAAATAGGTACAACCAGCCTATGCCACTGTACACTCGACAATATGACTACAAAACATGTTCTACAGGATTGCTCCCAGTACACAGACCTGAGAAGAGCAATGTGGTACACACCCACCTCCCTGGAAGAGAAACTATATGGGGCAATCAAATCACTTAAACAGACAGCTGACTTCATGAGAGAGTCTGGAATCTACACTGATTGAGTCTTGTCCTCAGAGAGAGAGAGAAGAGAAACTAAACGGGGCAATCAAATCACTTAAACAGACAGCTGACTTCATGAGAGAGTCTGGAATCTTACTCTGATTGAGTCTTGACCGCACAGAGAGAGAGAGATATAGAGAGAGAGACATAGAGAGAGAGATATAGATATATATATATATATATATAGAGAGAGAGAGAGATATAGAGATATATATATGGAGAGAGAGATATATAGAGAGAGGTATAGAGAGAGATATAGAGAGAGAGATATATATATATATAGAGAGATACCTGTCCATCATATAACAAGACAAAGAGCTTTGCCCAAGACTTGAACACTGAATTTGATAAAAGAAGAAGAAGAGAGAGAAAGATATGAAGAGGGAGAAGAAAAGAGTGAAGAAATATAAGATTAAAAAGAAGATAAATAAGAAGATGATAATTATAAAGAAGAATGAGTCTAAAGAAATTGTGTTGGTCCTTCTAGGACATGAATCTGGATGGATGGAAGCTGAGACGTGTAGTTGACAACAACAACAAGAGACCTTATGAATACACCTTCAGAGACACTATTCTGAAACCCAACAGATCTGTCAAGGTAAAATATCTTATCTCTTCATTTCATGTTAAAATATTTTGTTATTTTATCAATAGCCGTTTATATATATATATATATATATATATATATATATATATATATATATATATATATATATATATATATATATATAAGTTAATGTAATTTTGTAATATAATTTTTATTATTTTTTTGTAATTTAATTTTGTGTATTTTTATAATGTAATTTTGTAATTTAATTTGTGTATTTTTATAATGTAATTTTGTAAAGTAATTTTGTGTTGTTTTTTTATAATGTAATTTGGTAATGTAATTCTGTGTATTTTTTTGTAATGTAATTTTGTAATGTAAGTTTGTGTATTTTTATGTAATGTAATTTTTGTAATGTAATTTTGTAATGTAAATTTTTGTATTTTTTGTAATGTAATTTTGTGTATTTTTTATGTAATTTTTGTGATGTAATTTTGTGTATTTTTTGTAATGTAATTTTTGTAATGTAATTTTGTAATGTAATTTTGTAATGTAAATTTTTGTATTTTTTGTAATGTAATTTTGTGTATTTTTTATGTAATTTTTGTGATGTAATTTTGTGTATTTTTTGTAATGTAATTTTTGTAATGTAATTTTGTAATGGAGACCATTTGGAGGACCTGGACTTTGCTGATGACATAGTTCTCATCAGCAATCAGATAAAAACGATGCAGGAAAACACAAATGAACTATCATCAATAGCCAGCAAAATTGGGCTTGAGGTCAATCATGAAAAGACTAAAGTCATGAAAAGTTTAATTCCAACAAGTGACAAAATATACATGGAAAACAAACCAGTAGAAGAGATCGATCACTTCATCTATCTTGGAAGTCACATTGATCGAGAAGGGGATACGAGCAAAGAAATTAGAATCAGACTGGCTAAAGCAGCAATGTCTTTCAGAAGCCTTGAAAAGTTGTGGAAATCAAAACTCATTAGCACAAACACAAAACTTAGGCTATTCAAATCAAATGTACTATCAACCCTTACGTATGCGTGTGAAAGCTGGAAAACAACAAGAGATATAGAAACAAAGTTGAACGCATTCGAAAATAAATGTCTAAGGAAAATACTTGGTATAGAATGGAACGAATTCAAAACAAACGAGGAAATTAGAGAAATCGCCAATCAACCACTAATATCTTCAGTAATAAAGAAAAGACGATGGTCATACGTTGGACATGTGATGAGAAGAGATAATAATCGAATAGCAAAGCAAGCCCTCATATGGGAAACAACAGGTAAAAGAAAAAGAGGAAGACCCAGGGAGACACTGAGAAGAACATTGATGAGAGAGGCAAGAGCAGCAGGAATCGGCTCCCTCAATGAGATAGAACTGCTTGCACAGAACAGAGACAGATGGCGAGATTTGATAAAATATCTTTAAAAGAAAACTGCTAGAACAAAAATTCATATAGGAGAAGGTGTATCTTGGTCTACGCCCTATGGGCCGGTTACGGCTCGAAAGGTCAATAGATAGAATTTTGTAATGTAAATTTTTTTATTTTTTTGTAATGTAATTTTTGTAATGTAATTTTGTGTATTTTTTGTAATGTAATTTGTTAAATGTAATTTTGTGTATTTTTTTTGCAATGTAATTTTTGTAATGTAATTTTGTGTATTTTTTTGTAATGTAGTTTTTGTAATGTAATTTTGTGTATTTTTTGTAATGTAATTTTTGTGATGTAATTTTGTGTATTTTTTTGTAATGTAATTTTTGTAATGTAATTTTGTGTATTTTTTGTAATGTAATTTTTGTAATGTAATTTTGTCTATTTTCTTGTAATTTAATTTTGTCAGGGACTGAAAGAAGATTGAACAGTTCACTTGTGCACAGTTTTCTTGAATTTTTTTTTAGACCTGTGAGTTTTGTTGAAGAACTATGAGTTTTGTTGAAGAACTGTTGAGTTTTGGTTATGGTTATACGAAGGCCCCGGTATCACTGCAAATGAATTAAAGTCCATAATTGCTCAACCAACCATGCCAGTGGAATCATCCGAATTAAAACTTATCTCATTGAAGGATCCAAACAAAGAAAGGCAGCTGCAGTCCCCATCATAGCAGCTACAGCACATACCAAAAGACATAAGGCCATGCAGCACTGAAAGTGAACACGGCCGGACTGTCCTTCGTCATACAATATCATCATTCATAGTAAGCAATAAGAATATTGAAACATGATCCGGATGTAAAACACAGCTCATGGTGTGAAAGAGCACTAAATTCATTAGCTCCGGCAGCAAACCGCGGTAAAATATAAAGAAACTACAACAAGGAACATTTTTCAGAGAGAAGCTCAATGGTTCCTGCCCCCTATCCACCATATTCACTGGAAGTCAATACTGTGAGTTTTGTTGTAGAACTGTGAGTTTTGTTGTAGAACTGTGAGTTTTGTTGAAGAGCAGGAGGTCAATACCTGGAAGTAATAATCCAGGTAGGTCCACCTGCCTTAGGGTGTCAAGAAGCTAAAGGCCTGTAACACTTGCACAACATGCTGGGTCTTCTCCGCTTCTGATGATCAGACTGCCTCCTGCTGCGGAGCTCAGTATAAAGAGTTTCTTATCTTCTTCTTCTACCTTTCATCTCCCAGTGGAGCATAAGTCTTCAACAAACACTTTCATCTCCCTGTGGAACATAGGTCTTCAACAAACACTTTCATCTCCCTGTGGAACATAGGTCTTCAACAAACACTTTCATCTCCCTGTGGAACATAGGTCTTCAACAAACACTTTCATCTCCCTGTGGAGCATAGGTCTTCAACAAACACTTTCATCTCCCTGTGGATCATAGGTCTTCAACAAACACTTTCAGCTCCCTGTGGAACATAGGTCTTCAACAAATACTTTCCAAGCCATTCTGTTTCTTGCCATTCTTTTAAGATCATTCCATGTCTTCCCCATCATCTTCATCTCTGCTTCTGTCTGTCTTCTCCAAGAATTTCTTGGTCTTCCTCTTTGTCTTTTCCCCTGGGGGTTCCAAAAAAGGAAAAATATTAAGCAGAATCATATTGGAGTTACTTATACTACTATTATTATTATTGTCCTTTATGTTTTATATATTGTATTTTTTTAATGTTTGGCATAAACTACTTCCAACAGATTTTCTCTCGATCCATGTCATCCCAAGCTGGGCCAAGTGACTTAGTGTACCGAGATTCTGACACCTGGGGTGCAGGAGCTGAAGTTGTGACCACTCTTATCAACGAAAAGGGAGAGGTAGGTTCTTCTAACTGTTAAAGATTTTGTAGCTGTTAGAATCATCATCACAGCACCCTTGGGGACTGGTTGGTCTTAGGGCAAGATGCTGGTTTCGAGACAGAGAGGTTGTAAGTTCAAATCCTGGCTGAATCAGTTGTGATTTTTATCTATGATTTCTCTCTGCGGCAACCACCCCTGGTCTCAGCAGCGAGGCCCGGCTTGAAACGTCAATTACCCATCAATGGAAAAAAATATGAGTACCACCAAAGTTGGAGTTATTTGCGTGTATGGTGAGGACCCTGTGCCCACGGCTGCTAGGGAAAAAACAGATTTAAACGCAACAGTCAGTTCCTAGTCTCTAGGAACTTTGTCAGAGTTGAAAGCTGGCGAACGCACACAAAAATAAATTAATTTTAAAAAATTTTTAAAAACAATCTTGACAAGTCCCATTAATCAAACAAATGAAAAGACAATTAGAGACCACAGAGATGGGATTTCTCAGAAGAATTTTGAAAGTTCCCTGGACAGCTAAAAAGACCAAAAAGGAAATTATCAAAGAGGCCAACACAAAAAGGGAGCTCCTAAAAAATATCAAAAAGAAACAATCAATATTTTTCGGGTACATCATGAGAAGAGAAAAGTTGGAATAATTTATTACAACTGGCAAAATACAGGGAAAAAGAGATCATGGACGACAAAGAGAGAAGTTAATAGATAGCTTGGTGTCGTAGCATGGAAAACAGTCAACAACAGAATTGAGACGATGCAAAGTGCATTGAAAATTGTGGAAAGACATGAGGGCCTATGCCAACCGGTATGGCACATGATGATAATGATATACAACAATTGTGTGTGATAGTGTGTGGATACTAGTTTTTATACAAGCGGATCCACACTCTTCCCCCCCCCCCTTTTTCCACCCCATGTAGAACTTCAAGAGACCTACAGAATCTATATTTATTCTCATATACTTCATTTATACATTTATGGTTATGGTTATGGAAGACCCTGGCATCACCGCAAACAAATTAAAATCCATAATTGCCCAACCACCCATGCCAGTGAAATCACCCAAATTACAATCTCATCTCCCAAACAAAGAAAGGTATCTGTAGACCCCATCATAGCGGTCTCAGCACATGCCAAAAGACATAGGCAAAACCACACACAAAGTGAATGCAGCCAACTGTTCTCCATCATACGATATCATCATTCATCGTAAACAATCAGGATATTGAAACACAATCAAAATAGATGAAACACACAGCTCATGGTGTGCACTGAGCACCTAACTCAGTAGCTCCTGCAACAAGCCGGACTTGGAATATGAGGAAACTGCAGCAAGGAACACTTTTCAGACATAGCCTTTAATGGTTCCTGCCGCCTATCCACCATATTGACCAGAAGTTCACATCCTCCTGAAAATGATGATCGCCATACTTTTTTTAAAATGTATAGCACTTGATGATGTTAAGACATCAGTTTGACTCCAAATCCGAACATATGAAACACAGTTAGTCGTCAGATTATCCCCATCGCACATCAAACAACAGACTGTAAGATCTCCCTGCAATATGAATTTGTGAAATTATAAATCCCTCCTGACTAACATGAACCTCTGGGAGTCACCCCGGTGCTGCAAAGTCATGAATGAAACTACATTTATACATTTATTCTCACTTACATATTTATTCTCATATACCTCATTTATACATTTATTCTCACTTACATATTTATTCTCATTTATCCAAAATTACAGGAGAAGGCCAGTCACATTCAAAAGACCAACTACACCCAGTAAAAAGGACTCGCTGTTGCCAGCATCAAAATCTATGTAGCTATTATTCTCACAGAAATCTGTCCATAAGTCAATATCACGTACTAACTTTTAATTTAACTATGTGCACTTATAAATATCCAACTGAAAACTAAACTTTTAATTTAACTATGTGCACTTATAAATATCCAACTGAAAACTAAACTTTTAATTTTACTATGTGCACTTATAAATATCCAACTGAAAACTAAACTTTTAATTTTACTATGTGCACTTATAAATATCCAACTGAAAGCTAAACTTTTAATTTAATTACATGCACTTTTAAATATCCAACTGTAAGCAAATTTCTTAACTTTTAACCTCCAGAGATGACAGCCTGAGTAATTTTACTGCCAGATAAGACGTAATTAATTCTATTTTTAAACAAGAGTTGTTAAATATATCTTTAAATCCTTATCCGTTTAACTGCTTTTTTTCAATTAAAATCGGTCGTGTTACATTGAGTACAGAGTGTCCCAACATTTTTATATTTCTACATTTCTAATTTAAGAAATTGATTACATTTTTACAGTAAAAACGACGTATAACATCATTAGGCCATCTATGTGGACTGAATGGGTTATTTGTGGGTTGTGAATAAAGGCTGCATGTTCAGAATCATCATCATATATTTTACACTAGCTGTGTATGTACCATAGAGTATATCATCATATATGTTACCGAATATTGAGTTCATTATCCCACCGCGCTTTGAGGTCATAGAACAGAATTATTCTCAGTTCTTGAAGTTTGCAGATATGCAAATGCTTCTATTGTCGTTATACTGAACTTATATTAACACATGTAGTATTATTTCTGTACATGACTTTGGTGATGTATCCTGACATGCAGCCTTTGTTCTACAGGCCCATACTTTTCCTATCCTTATCTTCAGAAATGGAATATATGTTGCAATGGTTGTTTTTTTGTTATTTATTTTATATTTATGTTTATTTGAAGGGTCAAGATTCTGTATACATTTTTTTTTTTTTTTTTGATCAAGATCCACTCCAATTTCACCACTCCACTAAAATTAAGTGAATTGTTAATATTATTATTATTATTATATGACCAGCAATAACCAATCAAATTGAATTGTATAATCATGAGACCAGAAATAACCAGTGAGTTTTATTATCATGTGACCAGCAGTGACCAATCAAAGTGGTTTGTTACCATATAACCAGCAATAGCCAATCAAAGTGGATTATTAACACATAACCAATAATGACCAGTTAAAGAGTATTATTATCACATGACCAGCAATAGCCAATCAAAGAGGATTACTATCATGTGACAATGACGCACCAGCAATTACAAATCATGAATCTGAATTTAGCTATGTTAACTAACAAATCAAACATTTTATCATTTTTAAGTGTTTGGGACACTACATTTCATTTTATCCAATTCTCTATTAATTTCCAAAAATTACTCACTAATGAGACTGTTTCCCTGGAGATTAAAAAATAATTAAATTTATTGAGCTGGTACGTGTAAAACCAACTGCCTGTGGGCTTTCTGCCCATTTCAAATATTTTTTATTATTACTTGTATTCGTCAAACATTCCAAAGTTATCTAATTCTAACTTGAGTTATGTTTATGTTACTCTCTCTCTTTCTGTGTTATTTTTATTTAAATTACATATTTATTGTAATTATTATATTTATATTATAGTCATCGACGGTAGATTTTATAAATGGGATCCTTGTAGTTAGTGCAGGATTGTAGGATCGGAAACAGCTATGGATGCAGGTGGAGCAATAAATATTTATGATGACATAGGAGTTATTGTTATATTTTGTGGAGTTGTGATAAATATTTATGATGGAGTAAAATGATAAATGTTTATGGTGGTGTAGCAGTGATAAATACATATGGCAATGTAGGAGTGATAAATACATATGGTGATGTAGGAGTGATAAATACATATGGTGATGTAGAAGTTATAGATATTTATTGTGGAATAGGCGTTACAGTTTTCTTAAGGAAATTTTTGTGAAAGCAAAATGTTGACTTTGGATTGATAAATATTTGAAGGTGGAGTCAGAGTGATAAATATTTATGGTGGTGTTGAAGTGATAAATATTTATGCTGGAGTTGGAATGATAAATATTTATGTTGGAAAAGAATGGTTACCTCCCCTGCCTTGTTAGGCGTGTGGGGAAGATGGTGTTAGTGACCACATTTTTCTATGACCATGGCACTGGGGAAGATGGTGTTAGTGACCACATTTTTCAATGACCATGGCACTGGGGAAGATGGTGTTAGTGACCACATTTTTCTATGACCATGGCACATTTCTGGGAGCCACGATAGCTCAGTGGTTAGTGAACCTACAAAGGACAAGAGGTAGGGTTCGATCCCAACCGACAGCTTCCGTTTTCACCCAGCCTTTAATGGGTACCCGATATTTTTCTGGGAAAGTAATGCGGCACGGGCGTAAAACCGACCACATTACTCCAAAAATCATGTGCCGAAAGGTCTGTAAAGTTTATGGTCACTAACATCATATTCCCTATACACCACTTGGTGTGACAGGGGGTACTTTACTTTTTTTTTACTTTTTGGCAACATATGGAACCAACACCTAATTATCTCCCTTTTGTAAGTTTGGAAGGAACCTCTTATACTTTCTTTTGGGGTGTCCGGTTAGCGCAATCGATAGGCGGTTGGCTTACCACGGCAACAGCCGGGGTTCGTACCCTGGCGAGGACACTTGGGTTTTACTAATTCCCTAAAAATTAGTACCTCTGAAGTCGGAGTAAATCTGCCTGCATGGCGAGGGGCATCCTGTAATGGGATAAAACAGACTTTACACGCAAAATTCAGTCCCACAAAATTGAGTGAGTAGGACTTCGTCAGAGGTCAAAGCTGACTAAAGCGAACGAACGATACTTTCTTTTATCATTTTTTTTTTCGCAGCGGTAAAAGGAAGTATCAAAGATGAAAGATGGACTAAGTTGTTACAAAGAATGGTTATATTCTAAATTTAACCAAAATAACACTCTAATTGATGCCAGTGTTTTCTATAGGGTGTTTATAAAGTCTCACTACACTTGGTATCTAGGTCAATTTGAAAAAAATGTTTATGACGTCATCACAATATGTGCTCAATGGTAAGTTCACTTGTTGCGACAGTTTTCTTAATGACTTGTCTGGACTTTTAAGGATTCTGTCTTGGATATCTAAACATATTTCATCATTCACAACAGGCCTACCAGATCGTGGAGCATCTTCCACATTTCCAGTAGCAATAAACTTATTCAACAAATTTCATTGACAGTGGGAGCACATATTGTGATGACGTCATAAACATTTTTTTTTTTCAAATTGACCTAGATACCAAGTGTAGTGAGACTTTATAAACACCCTGTGTAAATACGACAGCAGAACATGTTCTTCATGAATTGTCTACAAGCCTGCAAGAACATGACATCAACATCTTAGTAGTCACAGGACGTCAGCCTCAGAGCTGGAAGGAGCAGGTTCAAAGTCCACCAGAGGCGGGGTGGTGATTTTTCACAAATAGGAAAATAAATCCGTGGTTTATTGATGGCGATACTCTCCCCTGATCTCTTGGGTAGTGAGATCCGATGTCTAGCCGTCTCGGAAAAACGGCAATAAAACAGGACTTCCCGTGTGCACTCATGCACGTTAAAGATCCCGTAGCAGCTCTAGTAAGTAGAGGCTAATAAATGGTTTTCACGAAGCAGAGGATTTCTGTGATACTGTCTTCTCCCGTCAAATTTGACCTGCTATCAAGATTACCATTTGTTGTAAAAGCGAAACTTTCGTTGTGTTGGCTTCACTCTTATGAGACATCGTACGTTATCATTTCTTTTATTATGTTCTTTTCGTTTCGGAAAAGAAATCCCGCTTCTAGTTTTAGCAAAGTTCCAGTCAGCCTGCGAGATCAGTAAATTCACAGCCATCTATATTTCTACTAAAGCCTGCGGGCTGGAACGGCTCACTCAACGTTTGTGACGTTTTGAGCATTGCGAGCTAATCTGAAAACATTACACTAGACGATAGGGGAGGGTCGGTGGTTGTAGGACCGGAGAATAGAGTCCATTTGTCCAGTGCAGTCACTACGAAATGTACGGGTCTGAATTATTTTCGTTTCATCCCCTCACTCAAATAAAAAGTTTAGCCCGGGTAGTTGAATCTGCGCTCTCGTTGTTTGGAGTCCGACAAGTTACTGGTTCGATCACCCGCTCTCCAACGAAAATATGAATTTACGAAATGTATTACCCCAACTTGTACAAAGAAAAAGAGTTTTTAAATGATATGTAGAGCCAATTTTAACATATGGATGTGAATCATGGACAATAGTACAATAGACAAGAAAATCACTGGAGTCTGTAGAAATGTGGTTTTACAGAAGAATGTTGAGAATACCATGGACAGCTAAGAAGAGTAATAAAAACGTTCTGAGAGAGGCCAAAGCAAAAAGAGAACTAATTTCCAATATTAGGAAGAAACAATCATCATTTTTTGGCCATGTAATGAGAAGAGAACAGCTGGAATAAATTGTAACAACTGGGAAAATTGAGGGACGAAGAGATAGAGGGAACCAAAGAAAGAGAATACCAGACAGCTTAAGAGAATGGCTTGGCAGTAGGTCAACAACAGAAATGATAAAGAACTGTCAAGATTGAAAGTTGTGGAGAGACATGATCACCTACGCCCGTAGGCCCTGTACTTGATGATGATGATTATCCCAACTTACAGGGCACTTATAAGTACCTTCAATTGTCGAAGCATTCACCAAGGGTTATTATTTCCCTGCAAGGATCAAGAAAATGAGCGGAGAAGAAAACAATAAGAAACACTCTTCTTCTTTGTAATCTTCTTCTTTCCTTCCTCATTTACCTTTCAGCGTCGAGGGGAGATATAATTGCGCTCTTTTGCTCTTCTGTTCGCTTCTGCTGCTGTTATGTTTCCTAGTGCTTCTAATATTCCATCGACCCATCCTTTTCGTGGTCGGCGCTTGGGTCTGGTGTTCTCGCAACGTTTGTTTGAAGGTTCGTTGTGTTATGTTTTGATCTTTCTGCCTTGTCACGTGGCCAAAACATCTTATCTGTTGTTTCTTTATATATTCTGTGGCATGGGCTATTCCTGGCTTTTTACTCAGTTCTTCATTTCTGATCTTGTCTCTCTCTCTCTCAGGCTGTTTCTTGCCATTCTGCACAAGTACTGTACAAGTTAATTTACATAAATCAGGCCTCTGATTCCACAAGAGATCACCACCTTCTTATAATATCACAAAGTTTTGCAACAAAAGAAAATAGTGAAATTAAAAGGTAGAACATTGTTAGAAAAAAATTCTTAAACTCTCATGAAATTACTGTTAAATTCGTGTAGTTTGGTCATTATTGTTAATTCAAAGCCATTAAAGCGGATTAACGTTGTTTTTTAATGCAAATATGGGAGTCTTATTATTGGCTTAAGGGGGTGAATGGGTTAACTAGAATGTCTATATTCACCAGTATAATTTTCGTATGTTATAAAAAACCATATGTTATCTTTTCCTTGATGTTTCCACATAATTGTCATATTTTATCTTATTATTGTACTGTTTGTGATTTGTTTTATGTTGTTTTTTTTTGTGTGTGTTGTATCGTTAATAAAGACCTTTATAGAGATTTCGATTTGTTTGTTTGTTTATTTGGATTTATGCTCATGATTGTCATTGATTGAAAGCAAAATGAACACTTTTGTCTTTGACTAGAAATTCTTGACATAAAAGAATCTTGAATCCGTGAACAAAGATCTTCAGACTTAGACCTGGTCACCTTGACCTCAGAGAATCTTCGTTTCCTTAACATAGTGATGAATCTTGTCCGTGGAAAAGAATCTGTCTCTAGTCAGATCTCCCACAGAACGTTACATTCACTTCAACACACTTGAAAGAATTTATGTCTCTACCCAGATCTCCCTCAGAACGTTGCACTCACCACAACCCGTCTGAAAGAATCTCTGTCTTTAGCAAGATCTCCCACAGAACGTTACATTCACAACAGCCCGTCTGAAAAAATCTCTGTCTTTAGCCAGATCTCCCATAGAACGTTACATTCACCACATCCCGTCTGAAAGAATTGCTGTCTCTAGTCAGATCACCCACAGAACGTTACATTCACCACATCCTGTATGACAAAATCTTTGTCTCTAGCCAGATCTCCCACAGAACGTTACATTCACTTCAACATGCTTGAGAGAATTTCTGTCTCTAGCCAGATCTCCCACAGAACGTTACATTCACCACAACGCGTCTGAAAGAATCTCTGTCTCTAGCCAGATCTCCCACAGAACGTTACATTCACCACAACGCGTCTGAAAGAATCTCTGTCTCTAGCCAGATCTCCCACAGAACGTTACATTCACCACAACGCGTCTGAAAGAATCTCTGTCTCTAGCCAGATCTCACACAGAAGGTTACATTCACCACAGCCTGTATGACAAAATCTTTGTCTGTAGCCAGATCTCCCACAGAACGTTGCACTCACCACAACGCGTCTGAAAGAATCTCTGTCTCTAGCCAGATCCTTCACTATTTCTTTCAGTCTTCACACACTGCATGACATACTGGGGAGGAGCTCTGAGCAATTATGGGCGTGTCCGATGTGCAATAATGATGTTCCACCGATTAAACTAAACTAGACCCGATGTATCCGATTTCTGTTTGACATTTTTGGGTTGCCTTCACTATTCGGTGCCAACTCCCTTTTCTGGGAACACCACCTAGAGGTGAAGTAGAGTAAGTTGTACTCGTGGTTGTTTAAAAAAAAAAAAAAACCTCGTGGACGACCCAGCCGCTGGCAGAAAAGGGTACCAGGGTAGTACTCTGGGAAGGTGAGGAATGCTGCCTCGCATCGTGAGTTTTGAAGCTTGAAGCGACACAACCCAGAAGTCTTCAAACACATCTGGATAGTCGGCCGAGCACATATGGGAGGAAACTCCCATACTAAGAGGCCGATTCAAGACTAGTACTTCACCTTTATCTTTATCTTTACCTTTATCTTTAACTTTAACTTACCATTACATATACCTTTATCTTTACCCTTACCTTTATCTTCAACTGTGCCTTTATCTTTATATTTACCTTTACCTTTACCCTTATATTTACCTTTATCTTTACCTTTATCTTCGCCTTTATTTTCACCTTTACCATTATCTTTACCTTTACCTTTTTCTTCAACTTTACCTTTATCGTTATATTTACCTTTATCTTTATCGTTACCTTTATCATTTACCTTTATCTTTACATTTACCTTTACCTTTATTTTCACCTTCACCTTTAACTGTATCTTTACCTTCATCTTTATCTTTACCTTTATCTTTACCTTTAACGTTACCTTTATCGTTACATTTACCGTTACCTTTATCATTTACCTTTATCTTTAGATTTACCTTTACCTTCACCTTTACCTTTATCTTTACCTTTACCGTTACCTTTATCGTTACCTTTATCTTTACCGTTACCTTTATCATTACCTTTACCGTTACCTTATCTTTACCTTTACCTTTACCTTTATCTTTACCTTTACCGTTACCTTTATCGTTAACTTTATCGTTACCTTTATCTTTACCTTTACCGTTACCTTTAACTTTACCGTTACCTTTATCGTTACCTTTATCTTTATCTTTACCGTTACCTTTATCGTTACCTTTACCGTTACCTTTATCATTTACCTTTATCTTTATATTTACCTTTACCTTTATCTTCACCTTTACCTTTACCTTTATCTTTACCTTTATCGTTACCTTTATCGCTACCTATACCGTTACCTTTATTATTTACCTTTATCTTTACATTTACCTTTACCTTCACTTCACCTTTACCTTTATCTTTACCTTTACCTTTATCTTTATCTTTAACTTTATCTTTACTTTTACTTTTACGTTTACCTTCACCTTTACCTTTAGCTTTACCTTTACCGTTACCTTTACCGTTACCTTTATCTTACCTTTACCGTTACCTTTATCTTTACCTTTACCGTTACTTTTACCGTTACCTTTATCTTTACCTTTACCGTTACCGTTATCTTTACCTTTACCGTTACCGTTATCTTTACCTTTACCGTTACCGTTTTCTTTACCTTTAACGTTGTCTTTATCTTTACCTTTACCGTTACCTTTATCTTTACCGTTACTGTTACCTTTATCTTTACCTTTATCGATACCTTTATCTTTACCTATACCGTTATCTTTATCTTTACCTTTACCGTTACCTTTATCTTTACCTTTACGTTACCTTTATCGCTACCTTTATCTTTACCTTTACCGTTACCTTTATCTTTACCGTTACCTTTATCGTTACCTTTACCGTTACCTTTATCTTTACCTTTACCGTTACCTTTATTGTTACCCTTACCGTTACCTTTATCTTTACCTTTACCGTTACCTTTATCTTTACTTTTACCGTTACTTTATCTTTACCTTTACCGTTACCTTTATCTTTACCTTTATCTTTACCTTTACGTTTACCTTTATCTTTACCTTTACCGTTACCTTTATCTTTACCTTTTTCTTTACCTTTATCTTTACCTTCACCGTTACCTTTACCTTTACCTTTACCGTTACCTTTACCGTTACCTTTATCTTTACCTTTACCGTTACCTTTATCTTTACCTTTACCTTTACCTTTACCTTTACCGTTACCTTTATCTTTACCTTCACCGTTACCTTTATCTTTACCTTTACCGTTACCTTTACCTTTACCGTTACCTTTTTCTTTACCTTTACCGTTACCTTTATCTTTACCTTTACCGTTACCTTTATCGTTACCTTTACCGTTACTTTTATCTTTACCTTTACGTTTACCTTTATCTTTATCTTTACCTTATATTTACCTTTATCTTTACCTTTATCGTTACCTTTATTTTTACCTTTACCGTTACCTTTACCGTTACCTTTACCGTTACCTTTATCTTTACCTTTATCTTTACCTTTATCGTTACCTTCACCGTTACCTTTATCTTTATCTTTATCTTTACTGTTACAAACTTTTAGACCCAAGGTGGTCTTTGACGGATTGTCGTGACTTTATTTAATACATACACTGGCCAGGAATGGATAACGGTGACTACATCATGCAGGTGCAGACTCTCATGTATAGGGGACCGGTTGGTGTCAAAGCAAGACGCCGGCCTCGAGACAGAGAAGTTGTGAGTTCAAATCCCGGATACACCATTTGGGATTTTTATTTATGATTTCTTTCTGCTGCAATCACCCACTGGTCTCAGCAGTGAAGCCCGGATTGAAACGTCAATTACTCATCAACGGAAAAAATATGAGTACATCCGAAGTAGATGTTATATGCCTGTGCGGCGAGGGGCCCTGTTCACTCGGCTCCCAGGGGGGAAAAAAACAGGTTAACACGCAAAATTAAGATCTTTTTCTACTTCTTCTTTTGCGATCATGGCTCATTCAGACTAGGAATCCGGACTTTCTTATGAAGGCGGCTGTCTGTTTAAGTCTGACTGAGTACATGTTAGAACGTTACACTGTGTTCTAATGACCCAGTGCATCCGATTTCTGCCAGCATTTTATTAAGTTTTGCTTTCCTTAGCCTTTGATTGTCCCCAATCTTCCTGCAAGGCAGCAGATGATCTTTTCTGTAGGTGGATTCTGCCTTTAGATGGTCGGCCATCCCAAGTTTACGAGCACCATCTGCCCGAGCTTGGTGTAGTTTTACTGTAAAGGAACCATCTTATTAAGATCTGTTTACGTTCACCCGATGACTAAAGTATTCTAGAGTATTCGTAGACTGTAGAATTCCTCTTCGTCATCCGCCCTTAAAAGGACGTTAAGTGGACGTATCTGCGTTTTGCTGTGGTTTGCAGTATAACTGTTATATTTGCGCCTTCCGGCCCAACACATCCGACTTCAGCACGACATTTTTGAGTACTGGCTTGTCTTCCCTCTTCGATCCCTGCTCGCTTGGTCAGACTAGACAGGTTAGTCTGTTACTAGAGGCACCGCGGAGAGGTGGAGCAGGGTCTGGATGGTTTTGGTTCACCGATCCTGGCGCAAGCCATATGCTATGGGTCGCTGACAACTTCCAGCTCTGGTGCTGGGGGGGCGTGTCTTCGCCTCCATTAAGATCTAATCACTAGCGACTTCACCAGGGGTGAAATCTGGTGTAAAGAAAAGAAAAAAAGATCATGCATTGCCACACTCCACAGGAAAAAGCAAGGAGCAGAATCTAGTCGTGGTCGATGCGGTTGTTAACGCTCTCATCTGGGACAACACTGAGTCGTCAGTCGTTGGTCACTGCAAGACTTGCTGAGGAAGGGATCTTAGCACCTATGCACATGTTCAGTGTTGATGATGACCCACACTTAATTGAATGATTCAATGATACTAGCCCACACAAAATTCAACAATTCTACGAAGATAGCTCACAAATAACTCAATGATGATAGCCAACAAATAACTAAAAAACTCAGTGATAATGGCTCAGAAATAACTCAATGACTCAGTGATGATAAACCATAAATAACTCAATGATGATAGCTCCCAAATAAATCAATGATGTTAACCCACAAATAACTCAACAACTCAATCATGATAGCCCACAAATAACTCAATGATGATAGCCCACAAATAACCCAATAATGATATCCCACAAATAACTCAACAACTCAATCATGATAGACCACAAATAACTCAACAACTCAATGATGGCAGCACACAAATAACTCAACAACTCAATGATGACAGCACACAAATAACTCAACAACTCAATGGTGATAGCTCACAAATAACGCAATAACTAAATGACGATAATCCACAAAAAACTCAATAATTCAATTTCCCGAATCTTCAACCTGAAAAGTTAAACAATAAGACGCACGCGCGTTGTCATGGAGCCACGCTATGCTCGCTGTGACATTGCGTGGTTACATCTTGCGACTTTAAGATTCCAAGCAATTCTCTTTGGCGCATTTTCTAATTTTTTGCTGGATTTTCAAATCTTTAGCAAAGTCGATACCAAACAATGGCGAAATCAGCGATTCTCTACCTGTTAGTAGTTTCTCTGGTCTACCTGAACTTTCATGGCGTCCGTGGTGATGGAGATATGATGGATATGAGAGCAGACTCTATGTCGACCATGATGCCAAGTAAGATTTTTTTATCTATATCTTCTGTGTATAAAAATAGATAAGAATAATTTTGGATAAGAATATTTGGTAAGAATTTGATTTGATAATTGAGTTATTGAATTATTTACGGGCCATCATCATTGCACTCCGAACATGTCCATAGGTGCTCAGATCCCCTCCTAAGCAATTCCCTCAGTGTCCAGCGACTGACGACTCCAGTTTTGTGTTGGTTGATAAGTCTTTTTATACGGCCACTAAGTTTCTTGTTTCTGGCTGTGCCCATCTTAACTCCCATCTCTTTCAAACGAAGGAGTGACGTGGACTCATTGTTGTCGAAATCCTGTGCTCTTCCCACATCTTGGAGGGCATTGATGATGTCCGTACGATTCATTCGTTGACCGTCTTCAAAGACAGCCCAACTACCCTTTGCCAACCTGTCCGCTTTTTCATTTCCCCGTACTTCTGCATGTCCAGGGACATAGACAAAGGTGACCTTACGTATTTTTTACTTCTGCAATGACTCTACCCATTGCATGCGTACAGAGCCCGCCTCCACATTTTTTATCTTGCTCATCGAATCACTCAGTATACAGGCGTGGGTGTAGTCTTGTGACTCTAACCAGTTGAATGCCCTGGTCACTGCCACCACCTCCATCGTCATGCTACTCTTTGTCATGACGTATGCAGCACTGTCTTCTTTGACTATTCTGCCTGCCGAGCGTGCTGTAAATGCCCATGCACCTATTTGGTGTAGTATTACACATCCGTCTGTATAGATGACTGCATCTTTCTCGTTGGTGTTTTCTCAGATGAGACTATTGACCTCCACATTGACCACGACCGGGTTCTGTTCCCTACTTTTCCTGTCGAGTGTCACAATACACGAGAAAGTCCCCTTGAATGACGTAGGCACCAGTATCCACTCCTCGCCAACGTTGTTATTGGTAAGCCCACAGACCTGTTTGATGACATCTTCTGCTCGGCCCACCCATGGTTTGCCTCTTTTTAGCCTGACACCTTTCCCTGTGTTGAGCTCGTGGTCTAATTGATGCTCTGTATCTGCACTTATCTTCAGGTATGCTCGTGCTCTCCAGATCTTGATTCTGTCATCCATGGTTGGAAAGTCAAGAAGATACCTCATTGTTACACAGGGAGTGTCCCTTGTAGATTCCAATATAATGCGCATAGCTTCATTTTGTATTTTCTCCAGCCTATAGATTTGAGTCGTGCTGACAGTAAGAATTGCCAGTGCATATTCGATTGGCGCGAGGACTAATCCCTGGAACAGAAGAGTAAGTAGTTTCTGCTCGATGTTGGCAGCTGCCATGACCTTCAAGGCGGCTAATCCTTTGCGGGATTTTGTTATCACATGGTCAATGTGGTCCAGAAAACACAGGCTGCGATCAAACTTAACTTCGAGGTATGTCGCCAACTCAAACATACAAAAATAAAAATTTTCAACTCAAATGTTAAGTCGGTCCTATTATATGGCTGTGAAACATGGAGAACAGTAAAATTGACAATCACGAAGATACAGACTTTCATTCATGGATGCTTACGCAGAATAAAAGGAAGGAAATGGCAGGACAAAATCACTAACATAGAATTATGGAAATGTACCAGTCAAATACCAGTTGATAAAGAGATACAGCGAAGACGATGACGCTGGATAGGACACACACTACGGAAGCCAACTGAGAGTATTACACAACAGGCCCTTTTTGGAATCCCCAGGGGAAAAGACAAAGAGAAAGACCAAGGAATTCTTGGAGAAGACAGATAGAAGCAGAGATTAAGATGATGGGGAAGACATGGAATGATCTTAAAAGAATGGCAAGAAACAGAACGACTTGGAAAGCGTTTGTTGAAGACCTATACTCCACTGGGAGCTAAAAAGGTAGAAGAAGAAGAAAGATAGATGTCACCAACTTGTCCCTGGTCACCTCATCAGCTCCCATTCGTACCGCCGGTGTGTCCATGTTAACGATATTATTGTTAAGGGAGAACCATGAAACTGATGCTTTATTAGGATTAACCAAGGCACCTGAAACCCCACACCAAGAAGAAATGCGATCGAGTTCGTCTTGCATTGTGGAGGCGATTCCCCGTCTGTTTCTTCCCTGTCGATATACCAGAATATCATCAGCAAAAGTCATAGTTCTTCCCCTCCCATCCAGCTGTTGTTCCGTGATCGTTATTGTGTACACGTTAAATAGAACTGGTGACAATGGTGAGCCTTGTGGCAGCCCTGGACAAATGGATGTTGGCTCGGAAGACCGACTTCCACATCTGAGTATGACCTTCCTCTGAAACAGTGCCGCTGCGATCCATCTAATGAGGAAGGGGTGCACCGCCAGTTTGAGGAGCATATGCATGAGATATTCAAAGGTACCCTGTTGTATGCATCCTCCAGATCTATTGCAGCAGCACATGTCTCCTCTCGTCTTTGGAAGCCTTCGAAGACGTCATAGACAAAGACTGCCGCATTGAGCCATGTCTCTTTGTTATATATATAACCTCCGAGTGTGGGTGGGAATACGCGTTTCTGTTCAAGGTGACAGGTGAGGACACGGGCAACTATTTTCTCCAGCAGCTTGCCCACAGTGTTCTGCATTGTGATGATTCTGTAGGCACTGATCTGAGAATGGTCCTTGTTTGGCTTTGGTAGCGGTAGTAAGTAGCTGTGTAGCCACTCCCTCTTAATCTGGCCACTCCGAGTGCTGGCATTAAACTCATTGGCCAGTTTTGTCAAGTCGTCGTCAGCTAAATCGCCTATGTCGTCGTACCGAACACCATGTGGACCAGGAGTAGTGTTGTGCGAATGGTATCGGTTGTGATTGTGAGATCTTCTTCCAGCACTACATCCACACACAATTTTGACAGCGATCCCCGTATCCTCCTTCTTACAGCCTCATTTCTTTGAGCCGTCTGCTCAATGTAGCGGGCAAGCATGGCCTTCCCTTTGCTCTCATCAGATTTGTACCATATCCGGCCTGTACTCTGAAAGTCTGGTATGCCTCTGTGACGTGTTGGGCCATTCATGCTCTGATTAAGGCGCCATAATGTGGCTAGCGATTTTTCTGAGCACACTTTTTTACAGAAATCACCCCACTTGGCATCTTTAGCTTTCTTAGCACATAGTTTAAAGTGCATCATTTTTTTGGTCGACCTCTTCTTTCAGACGCTTCAAGAGCTCAGGTTGTGTTCTTCCATTCTTTCTGGCTTTCTGCCATGTCTTGACAGTTTGTTCCGCCATGCTTCCTCGACTTCTACGTTCCATCAAGGTGGCTGCGTCCATCTCTCCTGCCTCCTACGAGGGGTGCTCTGTTTCCCATTTCTGATTTTGCTAATGACGTCCTGATCTGTTTTCTCGTAGTGGAATGTGTGGAGCTTCCTTTTCTGCATTGCTCAATTAGGAGGACACATGGATAGTGATCACTTCCGTGGAACCCCAGTGCACTCCACCTGCAAACCGGTGCGAAGGTGGAAGACACTAATAAAGATAGCCCACAAATAAGAAAAAAATTCAATGATGATAGCTCACAAATAACTCAAAAACTCAATGATGATAGCTCACAAATAACTCAAAAACTCAATGATGATAGCTCACAAAAATCTCATAAACTCAGTGATGATAGCCCACAAATAAGACAAAAATTCAATGATTATGGCCCACGAATATGTCAAAAACTCAATGATGATAGCTCACAAATAACTCAATAACTCAAAGTTGTTAGCTAACAAATAAATCAATGATGATAACCCACAAATAACACAATAACTCAATGATGATAGCTCAAAAATAACTCAATGATGATAGACCACAAATAACTCAAAATCTCAATGATGACAGCCAAAAAATTACTAAATAATATTATCCCACAAATAACTCAACAACTCAATAATGATAGCCCACAAATAACACAATAACTCAATGATGATAGCCAACAATTAACTCAATAATTCAATGATGACAACCCACAAATAACTCAATAACTCAAAGTTGATAGCTCACAAATAACTCAATGATGATAGCCCACAAATAACTCAAAAACTCAATGATGACAGCCAAAAAATTACTAAATAATGTTATCCCACAAATAACTCAACAACTCAATAATGATAGCCCACAAATAACACAATAACTCAATGATGATAGCCAACAATTAACTCAATAACTCAATGATGACAACCCAGAAATAACTCAATAACTCAAAGTTTATAGCTCACAAATAAATCAATGATGATAACCACAAACAACACAATAACTCAATGATGATAGCCCACAAATAACGCTAAAACTCAATGATGATAGCCAACAAATTACTAAATAATATTATCCCACAAATAACTCAACAACTCAATAATGATAGCCCACAAACAACTCAATAACTCAATGATGATAGCCAATAAATAGCTCATTAACTCAATGATGATAACCCACAAATAACTCAATAACTAAATTATGATAGCCTACAAATAACTCAATTATGATAGCCCACAAATAACTCAACAACTAGACGATGATGATGATGATGATCATCATCATCAAGTACCAAGCCTGCTGGCGTAGGTGATCATGTCTCTCCACAACTTTCGATCTCGACAGTTATTAATCTACTGTCAAGCCATTCTCTTAAGCTGTCTGGTATCTTTTCTCTTTGCTTCCTTCTATCTCTTCGTCCCTCAATTTTCCCAGTTGTCACAATATATCCCAGCTGTTCTCTTTTCATTACAAGGCCAAAAATGATGATTGTTTCTTCCTAAAATTGGAAATTAGCTCTCTTTTTGTTTTAGAATCTTTCAGAACGTTTTCATTACTCTTCTTAGCTGCCCATGGTATTCTCAACATTCTTCTGTAAAACCACACTTCTACAGCAATGACTGATTTTCTTGTCTGTTGTCCTATTGTCCATGATTCACATCCATTTATTAAAACTGTTTCTACATAACATTTAAGAACTCTTTTTCTTGTTTCTATTGTAAAAATGGATTGCATAGTATCTTCCCTATTTTTTTGGAAAGCTGCTTTTGCCTGAGCCATTCTGCATCTCACCTCTATTGTACATCTACCATCTGAGGTTAACAAAGTTCCCAAATATTTAAATTCATTTACATGTCTTAATATTGTTCCACTTGTCTTTATTTTGCACTAAGGTGATGTCTTTTTCTTTGTTGCTACCATTACCTCTGTCTTTTTGCGATTAAGGCTGAGTCCTTTATTTTTGCTTTCTTTCACTATAATGTCCAACATTTCTCGTAACTCATTTTCACTCTTAGCGACTGTATCATCAGCATACCTTAGATTATTTATATTATGACCTCCAATTGTTATTCCAGACATGCCCCTTATGGATCTTAAAATAATCTCACTATAAATAATAAACAAATCTGGTGACATCACACCACCTTGTCTAACACCCTGTTTTATTTGTTGAAATATTCCGAATTAGTTTCCAGTGCTTATGGCCGCTGTTTGTTGCCAGTACATGTTCTTTATTATTCTTAGATCTTTGCTGTCTACGTTTATGCTTTCTAAAATTTTGATTATTTCTTGGTGCTTTACTTTGTCAAATGATTTGGTATAATCTATGAAACATAGGTATAGATCTGTATTCACCTTTAAGGCTCTTTCTACTAAAGATCTTATGATGTATATGGTATAGCTTGTTCCTTTATCTCGAACAAAACCACATTGTTCATCGCTAATTTCTGAACTAGTCAATATGGTGGATAGGCGGCAGGAACCATTAAAGACTCAGTCTGAAAAGTGTTCCTTGTTACAGTTTCCTCATATTCCAAGTCCGGCTTTTTGCAGGAGCTACTGAGTTAAGTGCTCTGTACCCGCTGTGAGCTGTGCTTTTCATCTGTTTTGATTGTGTTTCGATATTCCGAATGTTTACGATGAATGATGATATCGTATGACAGAAACCAGTTGGCTGTGTTCACTTTTTGCGCGGTTTCGCCTTATGTCTTTTGGCGTGTGCTGATACTGCTATGATGGGGACTACAGTTACTTTTCTTTGTTTGGGAGATGAGATATTAATTCTGATAATTCCACTGGTACAGGCGGTTGAGCAATTATGGATTTTAATTCGTTTGCAGTGATACCGGGGCCTTCCAAACCAAAAGAACCAAAAAAAAAAAAAGCCCACAAATAATTCAATAACTCAATTTCCCGATTCTTGAACCTTACACGTTAAGCACTAAGACGCACGCGCGTTGTCATGGGGGCCACGCTATGCTCGCTGTGACGTTGCGTGGTTACATCTTGCGACTTTAAGATTCCAAGCAATTCCTTTTCGAGCATTTTCTAATTTTTTGCGGGATTTTCAAATCTTTAGCAAAGTCGATACCAAACAATGGCGAAATCAGCGATTCTCTACCTGCTAGTAGTTGCTCTGGTCTACCTGAACTTTCATGGCGTCCGTGGTCAGGATGACGTTGGTGCAGATGCTGTCATGTCGTCCATGATGCCAAGTAGTAGGACATTTTATTTTATCTTCTGTGTATTAAAAAGATAGATAAGAATAAATTTGGAAAAGAATATTTTATAAGAATTTGATCTGATAATAAAGTTATTGAATTATTTGCGGGTCATCATCATTGCACTCCGAACACGTCCATAGGTATCTTACACCCCCACTAAGTTTCTCGTTTCTGACTGTGCCCATCTTAACTCCCATTTCTTTCATCAGAAGGAGTGACGTGGACACATTGTTGTCAAAGTCCTGTGCTCTTCCCACATTTCGGAGGGCATTGATGATGTCCGCTCGATCCATTGGTTGCCTGTCCTCAACGACAGTGCAGCTAACTAACCTGTCCGCTCTTTCTTTTCCCCGTACACCCGCATGTCCAGGGACATAGACAAAGGTGACCTTACCTATTTTTGATTTCTGCAACGACTCTACCCATTACATGCGTACAAAGCGCGCCTCCACTTTTCGTATCATGCTCATCGAATCACTCAGTATGTAGGCGTGGGTGTAGTCTTGTGACTCTAACCAGATGAATGCCTTGATCACTGCCATCACCTCCATTGCCATGCTACTAGTGGACATAACGTATGTACCACTGTCCTCCTTGTTTTGATAATAGTTATCGTTATAGTTATTCGAAGGCCCCGGTATCACTGCAAACGAATGGAAATCCATAACTGCTCAACCTACCATGCCAGTGGAATCATTCGAATTAACATCTCATATAATATCAAATAAACAATCAAATAAAAAGACGATTAGAGACCACAGAGATAGGATTTCCCAGAAGAATGTTAAAAGTTCCCTGGGAAGCTAAAAATATCCAAGAGGACAATCCCAAAGAGACCAACACAAAAAGAAAGCTCCTAAAAACATCAGAAAGAAACAATCAACATTTTCCAGGCACTTCATGAGAAGATGAAAGTTAGAATACTTTGTTACAACTGGCAAAATGCAAGGAGAGAGAGATCGCGGACGGTAAAGAGAGAAGACACTTATAAATAGCTCGGTGCCATGAAACGGAAGGAAATCAACAAACGAATTGATACGATGTACTCTGGATAGAAAATAGTGGAAAGACAAAATCGCTTACATCAACCGGTATGGCACATGATGATGAGGGTGAATATCGTCTTTTGCGACAGCAATCCCCTCTCTCATTATCAGGTCATGTGTCCTTTGAAGAACATTGCATTCACCACAGTCCATCTGAAAGAATCTCTCTGTCTCTAGCCAGATCTCCCACAGAACGTTGCATTCACCACAGTCCATCTGAAAGAACCTCTGTCTCTAGCCAGATCTCCCACAGAACATTGCATTCACCACAGTCCATCTGAAAGAATCTCTGTCTCTAGCCAGATCTCCCACAGAACGTTGCATTTACCACTGTCCATCTGAAAGATTCTCTCTGTCTCTAGCCAGATCTCCCACAGAACATTGCATTCACCACAGTCCATCTGAAAGAACCTCTGTCTCTAGCCAGATCTCCCACAGAACATTGCATTTACCACTGTCCATCTGAAAGAATCTCTCTGTCTCTAGCCAGATCTCCCACAGAACATTGCATTCACCACAGTCCATCTGAAAGAACCTCTGTCTCTAGCCAGATCTCCCACAGAACATTGCATTCACCACAGTCCATCTGAAAGAACCTCTGTCTCTAGCCAGATCTCCCACAGAACGTTGCATTTACCACTGTCCATCTGAAAGAATCTCTGTCTCTAACCAGATTTCCCACAGAACGTTACATTCACCACAGCCCGTCTGAAAGAATCTCTGCCTCTAGCCAGATCTCCCACAGAACATTGCATTCACCACAGTCCATCTGAAAGAATATGTCTCTAGCCAGATCTCCCACAGAACGTTGCATTTACCACTGTCCATCTGAAAGAATCTCTGTCTCTAACAAGATCAAGATCTCCCACAGAACGTTACATTCACCACAGCCCATCTGAAAGAATAAATGACTCTAGCCAGATCTCCCACAGAACGTTACATTCACCACAGTCCATCTGAAAGAATCTCTGTCTCTAGCCAGATCTCCCACAGAACGTTACATTCACCACAGTCCATCTGAAAGAATCTCTGTCTCTAGCCAGATCTCCCACAGAACGTTACATTCACCACAGTCCATCTGAAAGAATCTCTGTCTCTAGCCAGATCTCCCACAGAACGTTACATTCACCACTGTCCATCTGAAAGAATCTCTGTCTCTAACCAGATTTCCCACAGAACGTTACATTCATCACAGCCCGTCTGAAAGAATCTCTGCCTCTAGCCAGATCTCCCACAGAACGTTGCATTCACCACAGTCCATCTGAAAGAATAAATGACTCTAGCCAGATCTCCCACAGAACGTTGCATTCACCACAGTCCATCTGAAAGAATCTCTGTCTCTAGCAAGATCAAGATCTCCCACAGAACGTTACATTTACCACAGTCCATCTGAAAGAATAAATGACTCTAGCCACATCTCCCACAGAACGTTACATTCACCACAGTCCATCTGAAAGAATAAATGACTCTAGCCAGATCTCCCACAGAACGTTACATTCACCACAGTCCATCTGAAAGAATCTCTGTCTCTAGCCAGATCTCCCACAGAACGTTACATTCACCACAGTCCATCTGAAAGAATCTCTGTCTCTAGCCAGATCTCCCACAGAACGTTACATTCACCACAGTCCATCTGAAAGAATAAATGACTCTAGCCAGATCTCCCACAGAACGTTGCATTCACCACAGTCCATCTGAAAGAATCTCTGTCTCTAGCAAGATCAAGATCTCCCACAGAACGTTACATTTACCACAGTCCATCTGAAAGAATAAATGACTCTAGCCAGATCTCCCACAGAACGTTACATTCACCACAGTCCATCTGAAAGAATAAATGACTCTAGCCAGATCTCCCACAGAACGTTACATTCACCACAGTCCATCTGAAAGAATCTCTGTCTCTAGCCAGATCTCCCACAGAACGTTACATTCACCACAGTCCATCTGAAAGAATCTCTGTCTCTAGCCAGATCTCCCACAGAACGTTACATTCACCACTGTCCATCTGAAAGAATCTCTGTCTCTAACCAGATTTCCCACAGAACGTTACATTCATCACAGCCCGTCTGAAAGAATCTCTGCCTCTAGCCAGATCTCCCACAGAACGTTGCATTCACCACAGTCCATCTGAAAGAATAAATGACTCTAGCCAGATCTCCCACAGAACGTTGCATTCACCACAGTCCATCTGAAAGAATCTCTGTCTCTAGCAAGATCAAGATCTCCCACAGAACGTTACATTTACCACAGTCCATCTGAAAGAATAAATGACTCTAGCCAGATCTCCCACAGAACGTTACATTCACCACAGTCCATCTGAAAGAATAAATGACTCTAGCCAGATCTCCCACAGAACGTTACATTCACCACAGTCCATCTGAAAGAATCTCTGTCTCTAGCCAGATCTCCCACAGAACGTTACATTCACCACAGTCCATCTGAAAGAATCTCTGTCTCTAGCCAGATCTCCCACAGAACGTTACATTCACCACAGTCCATCTGAAAGAATAAATGACTCTAGCCAGATCTCCCACAGAACGTTGCATTCACCACAGTCCATCTGAAAGAATAAATGACTCTAGCCAGATCTCTCACAGAACGTTGCATTCACCACTATTCTGCCTATTCTATCTCTATTCTTCCTGCAATTTCATTCGTCTATAATAGTCTCTATTTTGTCTGTCTGTTTGTCTATATATCGCTGTCTCTGTTTTGTCTTTCTTTGTGTCCATATATTATTGTCAATGTCCAGTCTGTCTGTTTCTTTCTATTGCTTTCTCTGTCTATGTCTCCATACAGTGTTGTCTATGTTGAGTCTATCGGTGCAACAATATGTCGCTTTCCCTATTGTGTCTGTCTGTTTCTTTCTATTGCTTTCTCTGTCTGTCTCCATACAGTGTTGTCTATGTTGAGTCTACCAGTATAACAATATGTCGCTTTCCCTATTATGTCTGCCTGTTTCTATCTATTGCTTTCTCTGTCTGTCTCCATACAGTGTTGTCTATGTTGAGTCTACCAGTATAACAATATGTCGCTTTCCCTATTATGTCTGTTTATCTCTTCGTCTATTTCCCTTCCCTGTGGACGCATCTGCCCAGATTTTTAATTATATCTTCTTCTATTATTAGATCTTAAATTAGATCTTTAATTATACTTTCTCTTCTTTATTTCTTTTTCTTTTTTCTTCTCCAGCCATGATGATGATGACTACACAGAGTAAGTTGAACATTTCTACCGAATTTAATTTTATTTTTAAAATAATTTTGTGTGTGCAAACTGTACAATCATCATCATCAGGTGCCATGCTGGTTGGCGTAGACCATTATTATCTCTCTCTCTCTCTCTCTCTCTCTCTCTCTCTACATCTCTCGGTCGTTCATCATGATCATCATCAAGTGCCATCTCCGCAACAAAGGATGGCTACCATGGAGTGGAAGTCAATGTCAATGTGTTCCCTCGAAACTCGAGGGCATGTACTGTGAATGAAATAAAGGCTGAACATTTATGTTATCAAACAGTTGTTGTTGAGTCTATCGAATCAGTCCAGCTGTATCCTTGACTGGCGACGAACGAACTGACGGGGTCAGAGCGGTAACCACAAGATACAGCGCGAAGTACGGAAGAACCACAGAGATCACGAGGTTACATCAAGAAGACACGGCAAGGCGATCAGCGATTCCGGAATTAATCAATTCAAAAGGGGGCATAATAATCCCCCTTCTACAAATTTGTTGTTGAGCTCTGCTACAATCGACATATTGCTCTGTCTCTTGCTTTGATGGTGAAGGTTATCATAGGCTGGTTTGTTCACTTTTTGTGTTACTCGTCCATGTTAGTCTTGGTGCCTCTGCCTCTTTTACCTTGTATTTTCCCCTCCAGGATTACTTTTATTAGGCTATTGTGTCTTTTAACATGACCCAATAATATTTGTCTTGTTCTAATTGTGTTTAGTAGTTCACTTTTCATTTGCAGTTGTTTTAAGACTTCACCGTTTGTTTTCTTTTCTTCCATCCAATTCTACCTATTCTTCTATATATCCACATTTCAAAGGCTTCAATTCTCTGTTCTGTTTTCTTGTCTTATGTCCATGTTTCTGCACCATATACATAGGTCCTTCATACATGTCATAATTTCAGTTGATGATCTTTTATTACACCTTTTGGATAACCTGTTAATATGTTGTTCTCTTTTTTTTTCCCTCTGCTCTTCTTCCCATTCATTCTTGCCTGTTGTTATAGCATTCGCTAGGCCTTCGTTTCATGTGACGTGTCCAATAAATATAGATTGCTTCTTCATTATGATTTTGATGATATTTCTGGTGTCTCCAGCTCGTCTTAAACATATTTCATTTGTAATTTTTGCTGTCCATAGAATTCGTAGCATTCTTCTGATAAACCATAACTCAGCTGCCTCGAAACCTATTTATATTTCTCTTACTTATCATTCATGACTCAATTTCATATAGTAGAACAGGTTCGATGTAGCACTTTCATCGTCATCATTATTAATGGTGCCGTCTCCGCATCGAAGGTTGGCTACAATAGAGCGTCATTACACTCTGTCTCTTGCTTTGATAGTGCAGGTTGTCATAGGCTGACTTGTCCATCTTTTGATGCTACTCGTCTATGTTAGTTCAGGTCTGCCTCTGCCTCTTTTACCCTGTATTTTACCTTGTGCTTTTCATTCCAAGATTACTTTTACAAGGCTGCTATATCGCTCAACATGCCCCAACAATTTGATTTGTATTCTTTGAATTGTGTTTATAGTTTTTAGATTCATAAAGCAGGCTCGCTGATTATGAAGTCTACACGGATTTGGCGCCAGCGCTTGAAGGCCCTGCTGTGCGCGACGTCCGTTACAGCGACCCAGAAGTGTGCATCATAAGTTGCGCGCTTTTTTTCCAAAGCGCAACACGTTCACTAGAGCAGTCTGAACAATCATGTTGAACATTTTGCTGAGAGCAAAAGTCCCTTGTCTTGATAGGCGTATTGGAAGTACGGTGGTAGTAGCCATATTTTTCCATGACCACGGCATATTTCTTTAGTCATGTGGTCGGTATAACACCAGGCCGCCTTTACTTCCCAGAAAAAAACTCTGGTGCTAATTTTTAGAGACTGGGTGATCCCCGGAGCCTTATCGATCCGAAAACAATATCCAACACATCTGGGTGTCGAACCCAGACCAGTCTGATCAGAAAGCAAACAAACTAACCACTCAGCCACCAAAGCTTCCGTAAGTGCTTGTATACATTGGTATCGTGTAGGTACATGTGTCCGCAGATAACAAGTAGATAGTCACAACTATCATCAACATTATTTTAAATGTTCAAGATTATCAACAAGACTTCGTCAACTTGGAGGTCGTTGGGTGAACTTTAAAAGACTTTGTCAACTTGGACGTCGTTGTGTGAACTTTAAAAGACTTCGTCAACTTGGACGTCGTTGTGTGAACTTTAAAAGACTTCGTCAACTTGGAGGTCGTTGGGTGAACTTTAAAAGACTTTGTCAACTTGGACGTCGTTGTGTGAACTTTAAAAGACTTCGTCAACTTGGAGGTCGTTGTGTGAACTTTAAAAGACTTCTACAACTTGGAAGTCGTTGTGTGAACTTTAAAAGACTTCTACAACTTGGAAGTCGTTGTGTGAACTTTAAAAGACTTCTACAACTTGGAAGTCGTTGTGTGAACTTTAAAAGACTTCTTCAACTTGGAGGTCGTTGTGTGAACTTTAAAAGACTTCTTCACTTGGAGGTCGTTGTGTGAACTTTAAAAGACTTCTACAACTTGGAGGTCGTTGGGTGAACTTTAAAAGACTTCTACAACTTGGAAGTCGTTGTGTGAACTTTGAAAGACTTCTTCACTTGGAGGTCGTTGTGTGAACTTTAAAAGACTTCTACAACTTGGAAGTCGTTGTGTGAACTTTAAAAGACTTCTTCAACTTGGAGGTCGTTGTGTGAACTTTAAAAGACTTCGTCAACTTGGAGGTCGTTGTGTGAACTTTAAAAGACTTCTTCACTTGGAGGTCGTTGTGTGAACTTTAAAAGACTTCTTCACTTGGAGGTCGTTGGGTGAACTTTAAAAGACTTTGTCAACTTGGAGGTCGTTGTGTGAACTTTAAAAGACTTTGTCAACTTGGAAGTCGTTGTGTGAACTTTAAAAGACTTCGTCAACTTGAAGGTCGTTGGGTGAACTTTAAAAGACTTCGTCAACTTGGACGTCGTTGTGTGAACTTTAAAAGACTTTGTCAACTTGGAGGTCGTTGTGTGAACTTTAAAAGACTTCGTCAACTTGGAGGTCGTTGTGTGAACTTTAAAAGACTTTGTCAACTTGGAGGTCCTTGTGTGAACTTTAAAAGACTTCGTCAACTTGGAGGTCGTTGGGTGAACTTTAAAAGACTTCGTCAACAAAATATCATCATAACAAACTTGTTTTAATTCTATCATTTTAGCCTTTAACTGAAAGATTTCTTGATTGCAACTTTGTGATTAATTGCTTCTTTATTTATCCCTTATATTTTGATGTTGTTTTAAAGTGATGACAACTAGTAAGTAGTTTGTTCTCAATGTTATTTATTTGCGTTTTCATTCTTTTCGTTTTTGAGTTTGTTTATTTTAAATTTATGCACGCACACACACACACACACACACACACACACACACACACACACACACACACACACACACACACACACACACACACACACACACGCACACGCACAATGTTTAAGTTCGTTTTATTTTAAATTTTTTTAAAAAGAAAACATATTTTATGAACGAACTCAAATGTTTAATTTGTTTACTTGCTTTTGTGGTAACATTTTAAAATATTCGCTTGATGTTTGTATGTGGCTCCCCTAGAGTTATTGTAAAAACGTATGCTTCTAACAATTAAAAAAAACGAAACAAATCTAAAAATAACTTGTGTTTAACTCTTTCTGTACATTACGACGCACCATGCGCCATGCCGATTTGGGTCGTCTATATTTAGCCGCACAGTGCAACACTCTTGGTATTGGTGAAATATAATTCCTTGTTCAATTATCTAAAAATTCATATATAATATTTTAAGTGTTCGATAAATATAAACATGTAGATTCATATTTTAAAAAACATGAAATATTTTGTCACTGAAATCTCAACCGCTAAATTCACAATAACCTTCTGTACTGAAAGAGATAAATGAAGATCGTTACACCAAAGAAATGTATTCAATGTTGTGCTAAAACATGCTATTGTCACTAAGACAGTTTTGCTGTGCAGAAGTATAGGAGATAGCAGCCCCAATATTTGGTTTGTGTTGAAGTACATGGGATAGCTGTCCGAATATTTGGTTTGTGTTGAAGTATAGGGGACAGCTGTCTGAATATTTGGTTTGTGTTGATGTATAGGAGATAGCTGTCCCAATATTTGGTTTGTGTTGAAGTATAGGAGATAGCTGGCCCAATATTTGATTTGTGTTGAAGTATATGGGATAGCTGTCCCAACATTTGGTTTGTGTTGAAGTATAGGGGATAGCTGTCCCAATATTTGGTTTGTGTTGAAGTATAGGGGATAGCTGCCCCAATATTTGGTTTGTGTTGAAGTAATGTATAGGGGATAGCTGTCCCAATATTTGATTTGTGTTGAAGTATAGAGGATAGCTGTCCCAATATTTGATTTCCTTATTAAATCAGATGTCTATTTCTTTATCGATGTTACCATCTTGAGAGAATGTTGTTCCCGGGTATTTAAAGTTTTGTTACTTGTTTTATAACTTGGTGTTCGGTATTTATGTTTAATGCCTTCATTCTTTAGAATTTACATACCTAAATATTACACACACCAAAACACACCAAACAAAAACACACACGTACAAGCACACAAACACACACACATACACAAACAAACACACAAATACACAAACGCACAAACACACACAAACACACACACACACATAATCAGCCCTTATTTACGAACGACGTCACACAGCGCAGAAATTCCAGACTCTCCATATCTGACGATATTTGTTAATAAGAATCAGATCTTGAACATAGCCAGTAGGATTGTATCTCATAACATAGCCAGTAGGATTGTATCTCATAACATAGCCAGTAGGATTGTATCTCATAACATAGTCAGTAGGATTGTGTCTCATAACATGGCCAGTAGGATTGTATTTCATAACATGGCTAGTAGGATTGTATTTCATAACATAGCCAGTAGGGTTGTATCTCATAACATAGCCAGTAGGATTGTGTCTCATAACATAGCCAGTAGGGTTGTGTCTCATAACATAGCCAGTAGAAATGTATCTCATAACATGGCCAGTAGGATTGTATCTCATAACATGGCCAGTAGGATTGTATTTCATAACATGGCAAGTAGGATTGTATCTCATAACATGGCCAGTAGGATTGTATCTCATAACATGGCCAGTAGGATTGTATCTCATAACATGACCAGTAGGATTGTATCTCATAATATGGCCAGTAGGATTGTATCTCATAACATGGCCAGTAGGATTGTATCTCATAACATAGCCAGTAGGATTGCATCTCATAACATAACCAGTAGGATTGTATCTCATAACATAGCCAGTAGGATTGTATCTCATAACATAGCCAGTAAGATTGTATCTCATAACATAGTCAGTAGGATTGTATCTCATAACATAGCCAGTATGATTATATCTCATAACATAGCCAGTAGGATTGTATCTCATAACATAGCCAGTAGGATTGTATCTCATAACATAGCCAGTAGGATTGTATCTCATAACATAGCCAGTAGGATTGTATCTCATAACATAGCCAGTAGGATTGTATCTCATAACATAGCCAGTAGGATTGTATCTCATAACATAGCCAGTAGGATTGAATCTCATAACATAGCCAGTAGGATTGTATCTCATAACATAGCCAGTAGGATTGTATCTCATAACATAGCCAGTAGGATTGTATCTCATAACATAGCCAGTAGGATTGTATCTCATAACATAGCCAGTAGGATTGTATCTCATAACATAGTCAGTAGGATTGTATCTCATAACATAGTCAGTAGGATTGTATCTCATAACATAGCCAGTAGGATTGTATCTCATAACATAGCCAGTAGGGTTGTGTCTCATAACATAGCCAGTAGGATTGTATCTCATAATATGGCCAGTAGGATTGTATCTCATAATATAGCCAGTAGGATTGTATCTCATAACATAGCCAGTAGGATTATATCTCATAACATAGCCAGTAGGATTGTATCTCATAACATAGCCAGTAGGATTGTATCTCATAACATAGTCAGTAGGATTGTATCTCATAACATAGCCAGTAGGATTATATCTCATAACATAGCCAGTAGGGTTGTGTCTCATAACATAGCCAGTAGGATTGTGTCTCATAACATAGTCTGTAGGATTGTGTCTCATTACATGGCCAATAGGATTGTATTTCATAACATAGCCAGTAGGGTTGTATCTCATAACATAGCCAGTAGGATTGTGTCTCATAACATAGCCAGTAGGGTTGTGTTTCATAACATAGCCAGTAGAATTGTATCTCATAACATGGCCAGTAGGATTGTATCTCATAACATGGCCAGTAGGATTGTATTTCATAACATAGCCAGTAGGATTGTATCTCATAACATAGATGGTAAGATTGTATCTCATAACATGGCCAGTAGGATTGTATTTCATAACATGGCCAGTAGGATTGTATCTCATAACATAGCCAGTAGGATTGTATCTCATAACATAGCCAGTAGGATTGTATCTCATAACATAGCCAGTAGGATTGTATCTCATAACATAGCCAGTAGGATTGTATCTCATAACATAGCCAGTAGTATTATATCTCATAACATAGCCAGTAGGGTTGTGTCTCATAACATAGCCAGTAGGATTGTATCTCATAAAATAGTCAGTAGGATTGTGTCTCATAACATGGCCAGTAGGATTGTATTTCATAACATGGCCAGTAGGATTGTATTTCATAACATAGCCAGTAGGGTTGTATCTCATAACATAGCCAGTAGGATTGTGTCTCATAACATAGCCAGTAGGATTGTGTCTCATAACATAGCCAGTAGAATTGTATCTCATAACATGGCCATTAGGATTGTATCTCATAACATGGCCAGTAGGATTGTATTTCATAACATGGCAAGTAGGATTGTATCTCATAATATGGCCAGTAGAATTGTATCTCATAACATGGCCAGTAGGATTGTATCTCATAACATGACCAGTAGGATTGTATCTCATAATATGGCCAGTAGGATTGTATCTCATAACATGGCCAGTAGGATTGTATCTCATAACATAGCCAGTAGGATTGTATCTCATAACATAACCAGTAGGATTGTATCTCATAACATAGCCAGTAGGATTGTATCTCATAACATAGCCAGTAGGATTGTATCTCATAACATAGCCAGTAAGATTGTATCTCATAACATAGTCAGTAGGATTGTATCTCATAACATAGCCAGTAGATTATATCTCATAACATAGCCAGTAGTATTGTATCTCATAACATAGCCAGTAGGATTGAATCTCATAACATAGCCAGTAGGATTGTATCTCATAACATAGCCAGTAGGATTGTATCTCATAACATAGCCAGTAGGATTGTATCTCATAACATAGCCAGTAGGATTGTATCTCATAACATAGCCAGTAGGATTGTATCTCATAACATAGTCAGTAGGATTGTATCTCATAACATAGCCAGTAGGATTGTATCTCATAACATAGCCAGTAGGGTTGTATCTCATAACATAGCCAGTAGGATTGTATCTCATAACATGGCCAGTAGGATTGTATCTCATAATATAGCCAGTAGGATTGTATCTCATAACATAGCCAGTAGGATTATATCTCATAACATAGCCAGTAGGATTGTATCTCATAACATAGCCAGTAGGATTGTATCTCATAACATAGTCAGTAGGATTGTATCTCATAACATAGCCAGTAGGATTATATCTCATATCATAGCAAGTAGGGTTGTGTCTCATAACATAGCCAGTAGGATTGTGTCTCATAACATAGTCTGTAGGATTGTGTCTCATAACATGGCCAATAGGATTGTATTTCATAACATAGCCAGTAGGGTTGTATCTCATAACATAGCCAGTAGGATTGTGTCTCATAACATAGCCAGTAGGGTTGTGTTTCATAACATAGCCAGTAGAATTGTATCTCATAACATGGCCAGTAGGATTGTATCTCATAACATGGCCAGTAGGATTGTATTTCATAACATAGCCAGTAGGATTGTATCTCATAACATAGATGGTAAGATTGTATCTCATAACATGGCCAGTAGGATTGTATTTCATAACATGGCCATTAGGATTGTATCTCATAACATAGCCAGTAGGATTGTATCTCATAACATAGCCAGTAGGATTGTATCTCATAACATAGCCAGTAGGATTGTATCTCATAACATAGCCAGTAGGATTGTATCTCATAACATAGCCAGTAGGATTGTATCTCATAATATGTCTACAAACGACGATTGTTTCTTCCTAATATTGGAAATTAGCTCTCTTTTTGCTTTTGCCTCTTTCAGAACATTTTCATTACTCTTCTTAGCTGTCCATGGTACTCTCAACATTCTTCTGTAAAACCACATTTCTACAGACTCCAGTAATTTTCTTGTCTGTTGTCCTATTGTCCATGATTCACATCCATATGTTAAGACTGGCTCTACGTAACATTTAAGAACTCTTTTTCTTGTTTCTAATGTCAAAAATGGATTGCATAGTATCTCCCTCATTTTTTGGAAAGCTGCTTTTGCCTGAGCCATTCTGCATCTCACCTCTGTTGTACATCTTCCGTCTGAGGTTAACAAAGTTCCCAAATATTTAAATCATTTACCTGTTTTAATATTGTTCCACTTGTCTTTATTTGCACTGAGGTGATGTCTTTTTCTTTGTTGTTACCATTACCTCTGTCTTTTTGCTATTAATGCTGAGTCCTTTATTTTTTATTTCTTTCACTATAATGTCCAACATTTCTTGTAACTCATTTTCACTCTTAGCAATTAAGACTGTATCATCAGCATACCTTAGATCATTTATATGAAGACCCCCGATTGTTATTCCAGGCATGCCCCTTATGAATCTTAAAATAATATCACTATAAATATGAAACAAATCTGGTGACAGCACACAACCTTGCCTGTTTTATTTGTTGAAACATTCCCAATTGATTTCCAGTTCTTATGGCCGCTGTTTACGTGTTCTTTATTATTATTTGTTCATGTTCTTCATTATTATTAGTTCTTTGCTGTCTACGTTTATGCTTTCTAAAATTATGGCTCTTTCTTAGTGCTTTACTTTTGTCAAATGCATTATGTATGTATATATATATATATATATATATATATATATATATATATATATATATATATATATATTAAGGGGAGAATAAAAAGATATAGATGATAATCAAAAGGGCCTTTTTTGTAATGTATAATCTTATTGCTATCTTAATGAACTCTGGTTATTTATGAAATGTACTAATCTAAATTTTCAATCAAATTCTATTCTCTATATCCCCAGTGGCAAGTGGAAGCAGTAAGTATTTCCCAAAACAAAACGGTTTTACAGATACAATCTAAAATAATAATAAAAAATCACATCTGCTTTTAATAATATAATTCAACAAATTAATTTTCTATGTAATTTGGTGTGTCTCGTTTGTAATTTTTGTAACTGCTGAGTGATTTATTATAATTAATTCCCCTCTCTTTCCGCTTCAAATATCTGAATCGTTTAATTTGTATTGTTGGTAATTTCACTTATTCTTTTAATTTTTTATTGTCATTTATTTTATGTATTATTTAGATTTATTTTCCATTATTTTCTTTTATATCTTTTAAAATCTGTTGTCATTACTTTTATAATTTATCGTATCTGTTATTGTCGTTAATCTTTCGCATCCTTTAACTTTAATTGTCATTAATTGTATCTGTTCTTTCACTTTATGATCACTTATTTGATCTGTCCTTTCACTTTATGATCACTTATTTCATCTGTCCTTTCACTTTATGATCACTTATTTCATCTGTCCTTTCACTTTATGATCACTTATTTGATCTGTCCTTTCACTTTATGATCACTTATTTGATCTGTCCTTTCACTTTATGATCACTTATTTGATCTGTCCTTTCACTTTATGATCACTTATTTGATCTGTCCTTTCACTTTATGATCACTTATTTGATCTGTCCTTTCACTTTATGATCACTTATTTGATCTGTCCTTTCACTTTATGATCACTTATTTGATCTGTCCTTTCACTTTATAATCACTTATTTGATCAGCCCTTTCACTTTATTCTTCTTTTACTTTTCTCTTTCTCACTGATACCTAAAAGGTGTCGTGGTTTACATCATTTGTCGTTCTTGAGCTGCTCGAACTGTCTGAATTAGTGATTTTCCTTTGTTGTTACATGTCTCTGTCACTGCATCTATCCATCTTCTTCTTTCTTTTTACTGATACCTAAAAGGTGTCGTGGTTTATATCACTTGTCGTTCTTGAGCTGCTCGAACTGTCTGAATTAGTGATTTTCATTTGTTGTTACATGTCTCTGTCACTGCATCTATCCATCTTCTTCTTTCTTTTTACTGATACCTAAAAGGTGTCGTGGTTTATATCACTTGTCGTTCTTGAGCTGCTCGAACTGTCTGAATTAGTGATTTTTTGTTGTTGTTACATGTCTCTGTCACTGCATCTATCCATCTTCTTCTGGGTCTTCCTCTTGGTCTTTTTCCATGCATTCTCGAGAAGAACGCCCTTGATGGTGATTGGGAAGGATTCATTCTGACCAGGTGGCCAGACCATTTAAGTTGTTAAGTTGTTCACTTTATAGTCACTTATTTTACCTATCTGTTAACTTCAATGTCATTAATTTTACCTATCTGTTAACTTCAATGTCCTTAATTTTACCTATCTGTTAACTTCAATGTCATTAATTTTACCTATCTGTTAACTTCAATGTCATTAATTTTACCTATCTGTTAACTTCAATGTCATTAATTTTACCTATCTGTTAACTTCAATGTCATTAATTTGACCTTTCTGATAACTACAATGTCATTAATTGTACACATCCATTAACGCCCATTGTCGTTAACTTTACCTGTCTGTTAACGCCCATTGTCGTTAACTTTACACTTCTGTTAACGCCCATTGTCGTTAACTTTACCTTTCCTTTAACGCACATTGTCGTTAACTTTACCTTTCCTTTAACGCCCATTGTTGTTAACTTTACCTTTCCTTTAACGCCAATTGTCGTTAACTTTACCTTTCCTTTAACGCCCATTGTCGTTAACTTTACCTTTCCTTTAACGCCCATTGTCATTAACTTTACCTTTCCGTTAACCCCCATTGTCGTTAACTTTACCTTTCCTTTAACGCCCATTGTCGTTAACTTTACCTTTCCTTTAACGCCCATTGTCGTTAACTGTACCTTTCCTTTAACGCCCATTGTCGTTAACTTTACCTTTCCTTTAACGCCCATTGTCGTTAACTTTACCTTTCCTTTAACGCCCATCGTCAAGTATCATTTAATTTTACTTAATCTTTAACCTTTACATTAATTTACCTATCATTTAACATTTTTGCTATTACATTTAACTATTCTTTAACGTCAGTTGTCAATAACTTTACCTATATTTCAACTATTACATCAATGTTGCCTATCCTTTAATTTTCTTTGTCATTAACTTTAACTATCTTTTAACGTCATTTGTCATTAACATAACCTGTTATTTAACGTTAATTGTCATTAACTTTACATATCCTTTTACTTTAATGTTAATTTTACCTGTCTTTAACTTTTTTGTCCCTAATTTTATCTGTCCTTAAACTTTTTTGTCTCTAAATTTATCTGTCCTTAAACTTTTTTGTCTCTAAATTTATCTGTCCTTTAACTTTTTTCTCCCTAATTGTATCTGTCTTTTAACTATTTTCTCCCTAATTTTATCTGTCTTTAACTTTTTTCTCCCTAATTTTATCTTTATTTAACTTTTTTCTCCCTAATTTTACCTGTCCTTTAACTTTTTTCTCCCTAATTGTATCTGTCTTTTAACTTTTTTCTCCCTAATTTTATCTGTATTTAACTTTTTTTGTCCATAATTTTATCTGTCCTTAAACTTTTTTGTCCCTAAACTTACCTTTCCTTTAACTTTTTTTGCCATTAACTTTACACATCACCTAACAGTTACCTTCTTCATTAATCTTGTCATCTACGTTTTATTTACCTACCTTCTGACATCTTTCTTTATCTCCTTCTTTATATGATATTTGAATATTATTTCTCTTTCTAACTTCACTAGTGTTTTTTTTTCCTCTTTTTTTCATGTTTTTAGGAACTAGTCACCTCTCTTTCTATCCTCTCCCCTCTCTCTTTCTCTCTCTCTCTCTCTCTCTCTCTCTCTCTCTCTCTCTGTCATTTACACTGTCCTCAAACTAAGGTCATTGCTGACAAGGTATCTCCCTCCCTCCCTCCCTCCCTCCCTCCATCTCTCACTCTCTCCTCTTATTACATTCTCCCTCTCTTATTCTTGCATTCTCCTTCTCCTTTTCCTACATTCTCCTTCTCTGCTGCTTGCATTCTCCCTCTCTTCTTCATGCACTATACCTGTCCTCTTCTTGCATCTTCCCACTACTCTTCTTGCATTCAATCTCCCATCTTCTTGCATTCAATCTACCCTCTTCTTATATTCTCCCTCTCCTCTTTTTACATCTTCCATCTCATATTCTTGCATTCATTCTCCCATATTCTTGCATCCTCCCTCTCCTCTTCTTGCATTCAATCTTCCATCTTCTTGCATTCTCCCTCTCCTCTTCTAACATCTTCCATCTCCTCTTTTTGCATTCAATCTCCCATCTTCTTGCATTCTCCCTCTCCTCTTCTTGCATTCAATCTCCCCTCCTCTTGCATTATACCTCTCCCCTTCTTACATCTTCCATCTCCTCTTCTTGCATTCTCCCTCTCCCCTTCTTACATCTTCCATATCCTCTTCTTGCATTCTCCCTCTCCTCTTCTTACATCTTCCATCTCCACTTCTTGCATTTTCCCTCTCCTCTTCTTACATCTCCCGTCTCATCTTCTTGCATTCAATCTCCCCTCCTCTTGCATTATACCTCTCTCCTTCTTACATCTTCCCTCTCCTCTTCTTGCATTCTCCCTCTCCTCAAACTAAGGCCATTGCTATCTTAAGATATCTCTCTCCCTCCCTCCACCTCTCACTCGCTCTCTTCTTGCATTCACACTGTCCTCAGACTAACACTATAACTGCATAAGACACCGTTCTCTCCCCCTCCCTCCCACTCTCTCTCTCTCTCTCTCTCTCTCTCTCTCTCTCTCTCTTCTTGCACTAATACTGTACTCATACCAACGTCAATGCTACGTAATGTTGTTTGAAGACACATCCCCTCCTCCCACCGCCCCTCTCTCTCTCCTATTTTTACATACACACTGTACTCAAACTAACACCATCACTGTTTAGTGTTATGATATAAGACTATTATTATAATTAATCAACCAATCACGTGTAATCTTTCTTTATCGCGACAGTTTCCATCTATTGTCAAGTCTTCACTGGTTGGCTAGTCGTCATCTCCATGGTATTAACCCTCTTGTCATAAACAACCAAAGCACGTCCCACGAGCCCGCCCACAGTCAAAACACGAATTGGATGTGGAATGTTACATTTTATGGGCGGAGCTTTATTTATCTTCTTATACGTGTCGATCTTTTTGATTGGCTAATTTATGATGTTTTGTTAAGCAATAGATGCCAGTATAATTATATTTTCTGGCATTTTAATTACAATATACACGTTATTTTAGATAAATGTTTTAATTAAGATGTATTTGATGAGTTTATATCATAACTAATGATATTAGCTGCCGTCTTCAATACAGTGGATGATTTTAGTTCATAACTTACACCCTGCCTTCCTTGCCTTTGTGGTACATTATTATTATTCTAACGCTGGCCGAGTATCTATCTATCTATTGACCTTTCGAGCCGTAGCCGGCCCATAGGGCGTAGACAAAGATACACCTTCTCATATCTGAATTTTTGTTCTAGCAGTTTTCTTTTAAAGATTTTTTTTATCAAATCTCGCCATTTGTCTCTGTTCTGTGCAAGCAGCTCTATCTCATTGAGGGAGCCGATTCCTGCTGCTCTTGCCTCTCTCATCAATGTTCTTCTCAGTGTCTCCCTGTGTCTTCCTCTTTTCCTCTTACCTGTTGTTTCCCATATGAGGGCCTGCTTTGCTATTCGGTTATTATCTCTTCTCATCACATGTCCAACATTTGACCATCGTCTTTTCTTTATTACTGAAACCGAGTATACATTTATAAAATCTCTGAATGTTACTATCCCATCTAAAGCACTGGCCTCTTCTTGTCTTGGTGGTACCTTCTGACGGCTAGTTATCTGTTCATCTCTTGCTGTTACTCTCCCTTTTATAACACTGGCCTCCTCTTGTCTTTGGTGTACATTCTGATATACTTTTATTTGTCCATCTCTTGAAGTTAATATCGCATCTATAGCACTGGCCTCCTCCTGTCTCAGCGGTACATTCAGACAGATTGTTATTTGTCCATCTCTTGAGGTCACTCTCCAATCTATAACACTCTTACCCTCTTGTCTTTGAGACACAATCATCGCTTTAAATAATCCATTTCCGGAATGATACTCCTCAATCTATGGTACGTATGTCTTCTTACACTTTGACCTTTAACCTTTCCCCCTAGTTTGACCCTTACACGTCACTTCTTACCACCTCCCTCCAGATAAATAAAAGTCGTTTATAATTTTTTTTTTTTTTTAATTTCTCGTTTTGTTCCGATTTTGCTTCTAAGAAAATAGTGTTTGTCTATCTATCATATTTCGTTCGCCTATTTACCTAAACACGTGGCATCCTGATTACTGCGGTGCGACTCTAGTCTCCTTTCCTCCGTCTTCAGCACCTTGATTTGTTACAGCAGACTGATTTTGTTGGGGTGTAGGAATATTTGGCCAATCTAGACTTGCTAGAGTAGACTGTGGTCTTGTAGGGTGTAGGAAGACCTTGCTAGTCTAGACTTGCTAGAGTAGACTGTGGTCTTGTAGGGTGTAGGAAGACCTTGCTAGTCTAGACTTGCTAGAGTAGACTGTGGTCTTGTAGGGTGTAGGAAGACCTTGCTAGTCTAGACTTGCTGGAGTAGACTGTGGTCTTGTAGGGTGTAGGAAGACCTTGCTAGTCTAGACTTGCTAGAGTAGACTGTGGTCTTGTAGGGTGTAGGAAGACCTTGCAAGTCTACACTTGCTAGAGTAGACTGTGGTCTTGTAGGGTGTAGGAAGACCTTGCTAGTCTAGACTTGCTAGAGTAGACTGTGGTCTTGTAGGGTGTAGGAAGACCTTGCTAGTCTAGACTTGCTAGAGTAGACTGTGGTCTTGTAGGGTGTAGGAAGACCTTGCTAGTCTAGACTTGCTAGAGTAGACTGTGGTCTTGTAGGGTGTAGGAAGACCTTGCTAGTCTAGACTTGCTGGAGTAGACTGTGGTCTTGTAGGGTGTAGGAAGACCTTGCTGGTCTAGACTTGCTGAAGTAGACTGGGGTCTTGTAGGGTGTAGGAAGACCTTGCTAGTCTAGACTTGCTGGAGTAGACTGTGGTCTTGTAGGGTGTAGGAATATTTGGCCAATCTAGACTTGCTAGAGTAGACTGTGGTCTTGTAGGGTGTAGGAAGACCTTGCTAGTCTAGACTTGCTAGAGTAGACTGTGGTCTTGTAGGGTGTAGGAAGACCTTGCTAGTCTAGACTTGCTAGAGTAGACTGTGGTCTTGTAGGGTGTAGGAAGACCTTGCTAGTCTAGACTTGCTAGAGTAGACTGTGGTCTTGTAGGGTGTAGGAAGACCTTGCTAGTCTAGACTTGCTAGAGTAGACTGTGGTCTTGTAGGGTGTAGGAATATTTGGCCAATCTAGACTTGCTAGAGTAGACTGTGGTCTTGTAGGGTGTAGGAATATTTGGCCAATCTAGACTTGCTAGAGTAGACTGTGGTCTTGTAGGGTGTAGGAAGACCTTGCTAGTCTAGACTTGCTAGAGTAGACTGTGGTCTTGTAGGGTGTAGGAAGACCTTGCTAGTCTAGACTTGCTAGAGTAGACTGTGGTCTTGTAGGGTGTAGGAAGACCTTGCTAGTCTAGACTTGCTGGAGTAGACTGTGGTCTTGTAGGGTGTAGGAAGACCTTGCTAGTCTAGACTTGCTGGAGTAGACTGTGGTCTTGTAGGGTGTAGGAAGACCTTGCTAGTCTAGACTTGCTGGAGTAGACTGTGGTCTTGTAGGGTGTAGGAAGACCTTGCTAGTCTAGACTTGCTAGAGTAGACTGTGGTCTTTTTGGGTGTAGTAAGACCTTGCTTGTCTAGACTTGCTAGAGTAGACTGTGGTCTTGTAGGGTGTAGGAAGACCTTGCTAGTCTAGACTTGCTAGAGTAGACTGTGGTCTTGTAGGGTGTAGGAAGACCTTGCTAGTCTAGACTTGCTGGAGTAGACTGTGGTCTTGTAGGGTGTAGGAAGGCCTTGCTAGTCTAGACTTGCTAGACTGTGGTCTTGTAGGGTGTAGGAAGACCTTGCTAGTCTAGACTTGCTAGAGTAGACTGTGGTCTTGTAGGGTGTAGGAAGACCTTGCTAGTCTAGACTTGCTAGAGTAGACTGTGGTCTTGTAGGGTGTAGGAAGACCTTGCTAGTCTAGACTTGCTGGAGTAGACTGTGGTCTTGTAGGGTGTAGGAAGACCTTGCTAGTCTAGACTTGCTGGAGTAGACTGCGGTCTTGTAGGGTGTAGGAAGACCTTGCTGGTCTAGACTTGCTGGAGTAGACTGCGGTCTTGTAGGGTGTAGGAAGACCTTGCTAGTCTAGACTTGCTGGAGTAGACTGTGGTCTTGTAGGGTGTAGGAAGACCTTGCTAGTCTAGACTTGCTAGAGTAGACTGTGGTCTTGTAGGGTGTAGGAAGACCTTGCTAGTCTAGACTTGCTAGAGTAGACTGTGGTCTTGTAGGGTGTAGGAAGACCTTGCTAGTCTAGACTTTCTAGAGTAGACTGTGGTCTTGTAGGGTGTAGGAAGACCTTGCTAGTCTAGACTTGCTAGAGTAGACTGTGGTCTTGTAGGGTGTAGGAAGACCTTGCTAGTCTAGACTTGCTAGAGTAGACTGTGGTCTTGTAGGGTGTAGGAAGACCTTGCTTGTCTAGACTTGCTAGAGTAGACTGTGGTCTTGTAGGGTGTAGGAAGACCTTGCTTGTCTAGACTTGCTAGAGTAGACTGTGGTCTTGTAGGGTGTAGGAATATTTGGCCAATCTAGACTTGCTAGAGTAGACTGTGGTCTTGTAGGGTGTAGGAAGACCTTGCTAGTCTAGACTTGCTAGAGTAGACTGTGGTCTTGTAGGGTGTAGGAAGACCTTGCTAGTCTAGACTTGCTAGAGTAGACTGTGGTCTTGTAGGGTGTAGGAAGACCTTGCTAGTCTAGACTTGCTAGAGTAGACTGTGGTCTTGTAGGGTGTAGGAAGACCTTGCTAGTCTAGACTTGCTAGAGTAGACTGTGGTCTTGTAGGGTGTAGGAAGACCTTGCTTGTCTAGACTTGCTAGAGTAGACTGTGGTCTTGTAGGGTGTAGGAAGACCTTGCTTGTCTAGACTTGCTAGAGTAGACTGTGGTCTTGTAGGGTGTAGGAATATTTGGCCAATCTAGACTTGCTAGAGTAGACTGTGGTCTTGTAGGGTGTAGGAAGACCTTGCTAGTCTAGACTTGCTAGAGTAGACTGTGGTCTTGAAGGGTGTAGGAAGACCTTGCTAGTCTAGACTTGCTAGAGTAGACTGTGGTCTTGTAGGGTGTAGGAAGACCTTGCTTGTCTAGACTTGCTAGAGAAGACTGTGGTCTTGTAGGGTGTAGGAAGACCTTGCTTGTCTAGACTTGCTAAAGTAGACTGTGGTCTTGTAGGATGTAGGAAGACCTGGCTAGTCTAGACTTGCTAGAGTAGACTGTGGTCGTGTAGGGTGTAGGAAGACCTTGCTAGTCTAGACTTGCTGGAGTAGACTGTGGTCTTGTAGGGTGTAGGAAGACCTTGCTAGTCTAGACTTGCTGGAGTAGACTGTGGTCTTGTAGGGTGTAGGAAGACCTGGCTAGTCTAGACTTGCTAGAGTAGACTGTGGTCTTGTAGGGTGTAGGAAGACCTTGCTAGTCTAGTCTTGCTAGAGTAGACTGTGGTCTTGTAGGGTGTAGGAATATTTGGCCAATCTAGACTTGCTAGAGTAGACTGTGGTCTTGTAGGGTGTAGGAATATTTGGCCAATCTAGACTTGCTAGAGTAGACTGTGGTCTTGTAGGGTGTAGGAAGACCTTGCTAGTCTAGACTTGCTAGAGTAGACTGTGGTCTTGTAGGGTGTAGGAAGACCTTGCTAGTCTAGACTTGCTAGAGTAGACTGTGGTCTTGTAGGGTGTAGGAAGACCTTGCTAGTCTAGACTTGCTAGAGTAGACTGTGGTCTTGTAGGGTGTAGGAAGACCTTGCTAGTCTAGACTTGCTGAGTAGACTGTGGTCTTGTAGGGTGTAGGAAGACCTTGCTAGTCTAGACTTGCTAGAGTAGACTGTGGTCTTGTAGGGTGTAGGAAGACCTTGCTAGTCTAGACTTGCTGGAGTAGACTGTGGTCTTGTAGGGTGTAGGAAGACCTTGCTAGTCTAGACTTGCTAGAGTAGACTGTGGTCTTGTAGGGTGTAGGAAGACCTTGCTTGTCTAGACTTGCTAGAGTAGACTGTGGTCTTGTAGGGTGTAGGAAGACCTTGCTAGTCTAGACTTTCTAGAGTAGACTGTGGTCTTGTAGGGTGTAGGAAGACCTTGCTAGTCTAGACTTGCTGGAGTAGACTGTGGTCTTGTAGGGTGTAGGAAGGCCTTGCTAGTCTAGACTTGCTGGAGTAGACTGTGGTCTTGTAGGGTGTAGGAAGACCTTGCTAGTCTAGACTTGCTAGAGTAGACTGTGGTCTTGTAGGGTGTAGGAAGACCTTGCTAGTCTAGACTTGCTAGAGTAGACTGTGGTCTTGTAGGGTGTAGGAAGACCTTGCTAGTCTAGACTTGCTGGAGTAGACTGTGGTCTTGTAGGGTGTAGGAAGACCTTGCTGGTCTAGACTTGCTGGAGTAGACTGCGGTCTTGTAGGGTGTAGGAAGACCTTGCTAGTCTAGACTTGCTGGAGTAGACTGTGGTCTTGTAGGGTGTAGGAAGACCTTGCTAGTCTAGACTTGCTAGAGTAGACTGTGGTCTTGTAGGGTGTAGGAAGACCTTGCTAGTCTAGACTTGCTAGAGTAGACTGTGGTCTTGTAGGGTGTAGGAAGACCTTGCTAGTCTAGACTTTCTAGAGTAGACTGTGGTCTTGTAGGGTGTAGGAAGACCTTGCTAGTCTAGACTTGCTAGAGTAGACTGTGGTCTTGTAGGGTGTAGGAAGACCTTGCTAGTCTAGACTTGCTAGAGTAGACTGTGGTCTTGTAGGGTGTAGGAAGACCTTGCTTGTCTAGACTTGCTAGAGTAGACTGTGGTCTTGTAGGGTGTAGGAATATTTGGCCAATCTAGACTTGCTAGAGTAGACTGTGGTCTTGTAGGGTGTAGGAAGACCTTGCTAGTCTAGACTTGCTAGAGTAGACTGTGGTCTTGTAGGGTGTAGGAAGACCTTGCTAGTCTAGACTTGCTAGAGTAGACTGTGGTCTTGTAGGGTGTAGGAAGACCTTGCTAGTCTAGACTTGCTAGAGTAGACTGTGGTCTTGTAGGGTGTAGGAAGACCTTGCTAGTCTAGACTTGCTAGAGTAGACTGTGGTCTTGTAGGGTGTAGGAAGACCTTGCTTGTCTAGACTTGCTAGAGTAGACTGTGGTCTTGTAGGGTGTAGGAAGACCTTGCTTGTCTAGACTTGCTAGAGTAGACTGTGGTCTTGTAGGGTGTAGGAATATTTGGCCAATCTAGACTTGCTAGAGTAGACTGTGGTCTTGTAGGGTGTAGGAAGACCTTGCTAGTCTAGACTTGCTAGAGTAGACTGTGGTCTTGTAGGGTGTAGGAAGACCTTGCTAGTCTAGACTTGCTAGAGTAGACTGTGGTCTTGTAGGGTGTAGGAAGACCTTGCTTGTCTAGACTTGCTAGAGTAGACTGTGGTCTTGTAGGGTGTAGGAAGACCTTGCTAGTCTAGACTTGCTAAAGTAGACTGTGGTCTTGTAGGATGTAGGAAGACCTGGCTAGTCTAGACTTGCTAGAGTAGACTGTGGTCGTGTAGGGTGTAGGAAGACCTTGCTAGTCTAGACTTGCTGGAGTAGACTGTGGTCTTGTAGGGTGTAGGAAGACCTTGCTAGTCTAGACTTGCTGGAGTAGACTGTGGTCTTGTAGGGTGTAGGAAGACCTTGCTAGTCTAGACTTGCTAGAGTAGGCTGTGGTCCTGTAGGGTGTGTAGGAAGGCATGGCTAGTCTAGACTTGCTAGAGTAGACTGTGGTCTTGTAGGGTGTAGGAAGACCTGGCTGGTCTAGACTTGCTAGAGTAGACTGTGGTCTTGTAGGGTGTAGGAAGACCTGGCTCGTCTAGACTTGCTAGAGTAGACTGTGGTCTTGTAGGGTGTAGAAAGGTACGGCTAGTCTAGACTTGCTAGACTGTGGTCTTGTAGGGTGTGGGAAGACCTTGCTAGTCTAGACTTGCTAGAATGTGGTCTTGTAGTGTGTAGGAAGGTATGGCTAGTCTAGACTTGCTAGATTGTGGTCTTGTAGTGTGTAGGAAGGTATAGATAGTCCAGACTTGCTAGAGTAGACTGTGGTCCTGTAGGGTGTAGGAAGGTCTGGCTAGTCTAGACTTGCTAGAGTAGACTGTGGTCCTGTAGGGTGTGTAGGAAGGTATGGCTAGTCTAGACTTGCTAGAGTCGACTGTGGTCCTGTAGGGTGTAGGAAGGTCTGGCTAGTCTAGACTTGCTAGAGTAGACTGTGGTCCTGTAGGGTGTAGGAAGGTCTGGCTAGTCTAGACTTGCTAGAGTAGACTGTGGTCTTGTAGGGTGTAGGAAGACCTGGCTGGTCTAGACTTGCTAGAGTAGACTGTGGTCTTGTAGGGTGTAGGAAGACCTGGCTCGTCTAGACTTGCTAGAGTAGACTGTGGTCTTGTAGGGTGTAGAAAGGTACGGCTAGTCTAGACTTGCTAGACTGTGGTCTTGTAGGGTGTGGGAAGACCTGGCTAGTCTAGACTTGCTAGAATGTGGTCTTGTAGTGTGTAGGAAGGTATGGCTAGTCTAGACTTGCTAGATTGTGGTCTTGTAGTGTGTAGGAAGGTATAGATAGTCTAGACTTGCTAGAGTAGACTGTGGTCCTGTAGGGTGTAGGATGGTCTGGCTAGTCTAGACTTGCTGGAGTAGACTGTGGTCTTGTAGGGTGTAGGAAGACCTTGCTTGTCTAGACTTGCTAGAGTAGACTGTGGTCTTGTAGGGTGTAGGAAGACCTTGCTAGTCTAGACTAGCTAGAGTAGACTGTGGTCTTGTAGGGTGTAGGAAGACCTTGCTAGTCTAGACTTGCTGGAGTAGACTGTGGTCTTGTAGGGTGTAGGAAGGCCTTGCTAGTCTAGACTTGCTGGAGTAGACTGTGGTCTTGTAGGCTGTAGGAAGACCTTGCTAGTCTAGACTTGCTAGAGTAGACTGTGGTCTTGTAGGGTGTAGGAAGACCTTGCTAGTCTAGACTTGCTAGAGTAGACTGTGGTCTTGTAGGGTGTAGGAAGACCTTGCTAGTCTAGACTTGCTAGAGTAGACTGCGGTCTTGTAGGGTGTAGGAAGACCTTGCTAGTCTAGACTTGCTGGAGTAGACTGTGGTCTTGTAGGGTGTAGGAAGACCTTGCTAGTCTAGACTTGCTAGAGTAGACTGTGGTCTTGTAGGGTGTAGGAAGACCTTGCTAGTCTAGACTTGCTAGAGTAGACTGTGGTCTTGTAGGGTGTAGGAAGACCTTGCTAGTCTAGACTTTCTAGAGTAGACTGTGGTCTTGTAGGGTGTAGGAAGACCTTGCTAGTCTAGACTTGCTAGAGTAGACTGTGGTCTTGTAGGGTGTAGGAAGACCTTGCTAGTCTAGACTTGCTAGAGTAGACTGTGGTCTTGTAGGGTGTAGGAAGACCTTGCTTGTCTTGACTTGCTAGAGTAGACTGTGGTCTTGTAGGGTGTAGGAAGACCTTGCTTGTCTAGACTTGCTAGAGTAGACTGTGGTCTTGTAGGGTGTAGGAATATTTGCCAATCTAGACTTGCTAGAGTAGACTGTGGTCTTGTAGGGTGTAGGAAGACCTTGCTAGTCTAGACTTGCTAGAGTAGACTGTGGTCTTGTAGGGTGTAGGAAGACCTTGCTAGTCTAGACTTGCTAGAGTAGACTGTGGTCTTGTAGGGTGTAGGAAGACCTTGCTAGTCTAGACTTGCTAGAGTAGACTGTGGTCTTGTAGGGTGTAGGAAGACCTTGCTAGTCTAGACTTGCTAGAGTAGACTGTGGTCTTGTAGGGTGTAGGAAGACCTTGCTTGTCTAGACTTGCTAGAGTAGACTGTGGTCTTGTAGGGTGTAGGAAGACCTTGCTTGTCTAGACTTGCTAGAGTAGACTGTGGTCTTGTAGGGTGTAGGAATATTTGGCCAATCTAGACTTGCTAGAGTAGACTGTGGTCTTGTAGGGTGTAGGAAGACCTTGCTAGTCTAGACTTGCTAGAGTAGACTGTGGTCTTGTAGGGTGTAGGAAGACCTTGCTAGTCTAGACTTGCTAGAGTAGACTGTGGTCTTGTAGGGTGTAGGAAGACCTTGCTTGTCTAGACTTGCTAGAGTAGACTGTGGTCTTGTAGGGTGTAGGAAGACCTTGCTAGTCTAGACTTGCTAAAGTAGACTGTGGTCTTGTAGGATGTAGGAAGACCTGGCTAGTCTAGACTTGCTAGAGTAGACTGTGGTCGTGTAGGGTGTAGGAAGACCTTGCTAGTCTAGACTTGCTGGAGTAGACTGTGGTCTTGTAGGGTGTAGGAAGACCTTGCTAGTCTAGACTTGCTGGAGTAGACTGTGGTCTTGTAGGGTGTAGGAAGACCTTGCTAGTCTAGACTTGCTAGAGTAGGCTGTGGTCCTGTAGGGTGTGTAGGAAGGCATGGCTAGTCTAGACTTGCTAGAGTAGACTGTGGTCTTGTAGGGTGTAGGAAGACCTGGCTGGTCTAGACTTGCTAGAGTAGACTGTGGTCTTGTAGGGTGTAGGAAGACCTGGCTCGTCTAGACTTGCTAGAGTAGACTGTGGTCTTGTAGGGTGTAGAAAGGTACGGCTAGTCTAGACTTGCTAGACTGTGGTCTTGTAGGGTGTGGGAAGACCTGGCTAGTCTAGACTTGCTAGAATGTGGTCTTGTAGTGTGTAGGAAGGTATGGCTAGTCTAGACTTGCTAGATTGTGGTCTTGTAGTGTGTAGGAAGGTATAGATAGTCTAGACTTGCTAGAGTAGACTGTGGTCCTGTAGGGTGTAGGAAGGTCTGGCTAGTCTAGACTTGCTAGAGTAGACTGTGGTCCTGTAGGGTATGTAGGAAGGTATGGCTAGTCTAGACTTGCTAGAGTCGACTGTGGTCCTGTAGGGTGTAGGAAGGTCTGGCTAGTCTAGACTTGCTAGAGTAGACTGTGGTCCTGTAGGGTGTAGGAAGGTCTGGCTAGTCTAGACTTGCTAGAGTAGACTGTGGTCTTGTAGGGTGTAGGAAGACCTGGCTGGTCTAGACTTGCTAGAGTAGACTGTGGTCTTGTAGGGTGTAGGAAGACCTTGCTTGTCTAGACTTGCTAGAGTAGACTGTGGTCTTGTAGGGTGTAGAAAGGTACGGCTAGTCTAGACTTGCTAGACTGTGGTCTTGTAGGGTGTGGGAAGACCTGGCTAGTCTAGACTTGCTATAATGTGGTCTTGTAGTGTGTAGGAAGGTATGGCTAGTCTAGACTTGCTAGATTGTGGTCTTGTAGTGTGTAGGAAGGTATAGATAGTCTAGACTTGCTAGAGTAGACTGTGGTCCTGTAGGGTGTAGGAAGGTCTGGCTAGTCTAGACTTGCTAGAGTAGACTGTGGTCCTGTAGGGTGTGTAGGAAGGTATGGCTAGTCTAGACTTGCTAGAGTCGACTGTGGTCCTGTAGGGTGTAGGAAGGTCTGGCTAGTCTAGACTTGCTAGAGTAGACTGTGGTCCTGTAGGGTGTAGGAAGGTCTGGCTAGTCTAGACTTGCTAGAGTAGACTGTGGTCCTGTAGGGTGTGTAGGAAGGTATGGTTAGTCTAGACTTGCTAGAGTAGACTGTGGTCCTGTAGGTGTAGGAAGGTCTGGCCAGTCTTGACTTGCTAGAGTAGACTGTGGTCCTGTAGGGTGTAGGAAGGTATGACTAGTCTAGACTTGCTAGAGTAGACTGTGGTCTTGTAGGGTGTAGGAAGGTATGACTAGTCTAGACTTGCTAGAGTAGACTGTGGTCTTGTAGGGTGTAGGAAGGTATGACTAGTCTAGACTTGCTAGAGTAGACTGTGGTCTTGTAGGGTGTAGGAAGGTATGACTAGTCTAGACTTGCTAGAGTAGACTGTGGTCCTGTAGGGTGTAGGAAGGTCTGGCCAGTCTTGACTTGCTAGAGTAGACTGTGGTCTTGCGGGTGTAGGAAGGTATGACTAGTCTAGACTTGCTAGAGTAGACTGTGGTCTTGTAGGGTGTAGGAAGGTCTGTCCTTCTTGACTTGCTAAAGCAGACTGCGGTCCTGTAGGGTGTCGGAATGTTTGGCCAGTCTTGACTTGCTAGAGCAGATTGTGGTCTTGTAGGAAGGTCTGGCCAGTCTGACTTGCTAGATTATTCTGTGGTCTTGTAGGGTGTAGGAAGGTCTGGCTAGTCTTGATTTCACTCTCTAATAACTGTTATGCCCTAACTCCACGGCAATGAGCTCTCTCGATGGAATGAAAACCGTTTGTCTAATTTTATTTCTTGTACTGTTTTTTCGTTTGCTTTCCCACCAGATCTGTCCTTATCAACATTTGAAATACCTGCTACATTCTTTCATTATTTCCCCACTCTCAAGCTGAAGATTCCACTTAGGGTGGAAGTTATAGTTCTCCGCTATCTGCTGCTAGTTCTTTTAGTTCTTTGTTGTTTCTTAGCTCCATTGTTGAACTTTTCCTAATAATTCTCCTACATAACGATTCTCTTGGTCTGCTTTGATTTCTTTTACTAGATGATTTCCACATGAATGCCTAACCTGGAAGTCTTTCTTCATTCATTCTCAGCACATGACCGATGTATTTCCGCCTTCTTATAAAGTCCAACACGTATTATTGCTGATATTCATCTCCTATCAGTTCATTTGAAATAAAAATTGTTTAAACTCGCTTGATTAATTAGCAACTCAAATATTTGATCCATGAAGTAGAACTACATACATCTGTTGTAATGTGTCATATTCCCAAATTCAAATTACTTTTTATTGAATAAGTTAGCGAGCTTGTAATGAACAGACTAGAATGTCTGTTATTTCTGAAATGCTTTATTAATTATCTAATATAAAATTAACACAAATTTTATTTAAAGAAATATATCATCATCATGTGCCATACTGGTAGACGTAGGCGATCATGTCCTCCACAATCTTATATTCACAGTATAAAAAAAAAAAAAAAAAAAGTAAAGCGCCCCCGTCACGCCAAGTGGCGTATAGGGAATATGGTGTTAGTGACCATCATTTTTACAGACCTTCGGCACATGATTTTTGGGGTAATGTGGTCGGTATTACGCCCGTGCCACTTTACTTTCCCAGAAAAAAATCCGGTACCCATTTAAGGCTGGGTGAACCCGGAAGCCGTCGGTCAGGATCGAACCCGCCCTCTTTCTATCCACAGTACATCGTATCAGTTCTGTTGTTGACTGTTTTCCATGTCATGACATCAAACTATCTAGTATTTTCTCTCTTTGTCGTCTGCAATCTCTTTTTCCCTGTATTTTGCCAGTTGTAATCAAATATTCCAACTTTCCTCTTCTCATGATGTGCCCAAAAAATGTTGATTGTTTCTTTCTGATATTTCTTAGGAGTTCCCTTTTGTGTTGGACTCTTTGATAATTTCCTCGGTTTTTTTTTAGCAGTCCAGGGAACTTACAACATTCTTCTGAGAAATCCCATCTCTGTGGCCTCTAATCAACTTTCCATTTGTTTGTCTACTGTCCATGACTCCCTTCCATAAGCCAGAATTGGTTCTATATAGCAAACTATAACCATCTTTTCTCACTTCTACTGACATAGATTTGTTGCACACGACTTTTTAAAGAAATATATACTTCTTTTTATTTTTATTTTATTTCTCCCTTCTGATATGTTACGACTTCACTCTCTCCACATTTTGAAGATTTGTTCACTAGTTATTCCATTTGATTAAATTCGATTATTTTAGCGAATTGTCCGTTATAGTTATACATTATATTAACTTATGGCATTATTAAATAATTGTCCGTTATAGTTATACATTATATTAACTTATGGCATTATTAAATAATTGTCCGTTAGATATCGTTATTTCACTAAATGATGTTTTTATTAAAGGATTGCCCATTCATCATCATCAGCTTCTTCATCATCATCATCATCATCATCACTGTGTGCCGTCAACTTTCGAAACTTTTTAGCATGCCCGAAAAAAAATCTCATTTGTCTTGTTTGAATTGTATTCAGTAGTTTTATTTGTATATTTGTTGTCCATTATATGTTTGTATTCCATTAAAATATATCATTACTAAAGAATTGTCCATTCTGTTTTCTATTAAATTACGCTTTTATTACAGAATTGTAAATTCTGTTTTCGATTAAATTACGCTTTTATTACAGAATTGTCCATTCTGTCTTCTATTAAATTACGCTTTTATTACAGAATTGTCCATTCTGTCTTCTATTAAATTACGCTTTTATTACAGAATTGTCCATTCTGTCTTCTGTTAAATTACGCTTTTATTAAAGAATTGTCTATACATTTTTTATTGTATTTGATTATGTCATAATTATCACCATCACTATCAAGTACCGGGCCTGCTGGCGTAGGTGATCATGTCTCTCCACAAGTTTCGATCTCGACAGTAATTTATCATTTCTGTTGTTGACCTTCTGCCAAGCCATCCTCTTAAGCTGTCTGGCATTTTTCTCGTTGCTTCCCTCTATCTCTTCTTTCCTCAATTTTCCCAGTTGTTACAATATATTCCAGTTGTTCTCTTCTCATTACATGGCCAAAAAATGTTGATTGTTTCTTCCTAATATTGGAAATTATCTCTCTTTTTGCTTTGACCTCTTTCAAAACGTTTCCCCACTGCCTTGTAGGCGAGACTTTTTAGTCAAAGTCTAGCGGAGACAAACATTAAACAAACCGACGGAAGGCAACAGAAAACCACCGTCGTAACTTCTTTGTATAATCATGGGTCGTGAGTTGTCCATTACATATCTCTAATGTAAGACTATTAGAGACCACAGAGATGAGATTCTTCAGAAGAATGTTGAAAGTCCCATGGACAGCTAAAAAGACCAATGAGGAAGTTCTCAAAGAGGCCAACACAAAAAGGAAACTCCAAAAAAACATCAGAGAGAAAAAAAATCAAGATTTTTGGGGCGCATCATAGAGGAAAGTTGGAATATTTGGTACTATCCATCCATCCATCCATCCATCCATCCATCCATCCATCCATCCATCCATCCACCCACCCACCCACCCACCCACCCACCCACGCCACGCACCCATCCACCCATCCACCCATCCATCCATCCATCCATCCATCCATCCATCCATCCATCCAATCTTGTCTTGATCTTGTCTATCTATCTATCTATCTATCTATCTATCTATCTATCTATCTATCTATCTATCTATCTATCTATCTATCTATCTATCTATCTATCTATCTATCTATCTATCTATCTATCTATCTATCTATCTATCTATCTATCTATCTATCTATCTATCTATCTATCTATCTATCTATCTATCTATCTATCTATCTATCTATCTATCTATCTATCTATCTATCTATCTATCTATCTATCTATCTATCTATCTATCTATCTATCTATCTATCTATCTATCTATCTATCTATCTATCTATCTATCTATCTATCTATCTATCTATCTATCTATCTATCTATCTATCTATCTATCTATCTATCTATCTATCTATCTATCTATCTATCTACCTATCTATCTATCTATCTATCTATCTATCCTATCCTATCCTATCCTATCCTATCCTATCCTATCCTTACCTATCCTATCCTATCCTATCCTATCCTATCCTATCCTATCCTAATCTAATCTAATCTAATCTAATCTAATCTAATCTAATCTAATCTAATCTAATCTATCTAATCTAATCTAATCTAATCTATCTAATCTAATCTAATCTATCTATCTATCTATCTATCTATCTATCTATCTATCTATCTATCTATCTATCTATCTATCTATCTATCTATCTATCTATCTATCTATCTATCTATCTATCTATCTATCTATCTATCTATCTATCTATCTATCTATCTATCTATCTATCTATCTATCTATCTATCTATCTATCTATCTATCTTATCTTTCTATCTATCTATCTATCTATCTATCTATCTATCTATCTATCTATCTATCTATCTATCTATCTATCTATCTATCTATCTATCTATCTATCTATCTATCTATCTATCTATCTATCTATCTATCAATCTATCTATCTAATCTATTGACCTTTCGAGCTGTAGTCGGCCCATAGGGCGTAGACCAAGATACTCCTTATCTTATCTAAATTTTTGTTCTTGCTGTTGTCAATTCTTTTAAAGATATTTTATCAAATCTCACCATTTGTCTCTGTTCTGTGTAAGCAGCTCTATCTCATTGAGGGAGCCGATTCCTGCTGCTCTTGCCTCTCTCATCAATGATCTTCTCAGTGTCTCTCTGGGTCTTCCTCATACCTGTTGTTTCCCATATGAGGGCTTGCTTTGTTATTCGGTTATTATCTCTTCTTATCACATGTCCAACATATGACCATCGTCTTTTCTTTATTACTGAAGATATTAGTGGTTGATTGGCGATTTCTCTAATTGGAATTTTAGATTACAACAGGCGTAATAAAAGACGGGATAGATCGCGGACGACAAAGAGAGAAACTACTGGATAGCTTGGTGTCATGGCATGGAAAACAGTCAACAACAGAACTGATACGATGCACTGTAGATAGAAGATTGTGGAAGGACATGATCGCCTACGCCCACCGCTATGGTACATGATGATGATGAATGCGTTAAATTTAGTTATTTAATAAAAATGAGTTCCTCTCAGTCCGACAAAGGGGTCATAAAAAAAAAGTAAAGTACCCCCGTCACGCCAAGTGGCGTATTGGGAATATGGCGTTAGTGACCATACATTTTACAGACCTTCAGCACATGATTATTGGGGTAATGTGGTCGGTATTACGTCCGTGCCGCCTTACTTTCCCAGAAAAAAAATCAGGTACCCATTTAAGGCTGGGTGAACCCGGAAGCCTTAGGTTTGGATCGAACCCTACCTCTTGTCCTTTGTAGTCCAGTTACTAACCACTGAGCCGATAACGGGTTCATACTTGGTAAAAAATAAGGTCTTCTTGTCTCGCCCCCCTGATGATTTTTTCTACACATTCAAAGATAGACTTCAAAGATAATTTTCGAGATCGATAGTTGTAGAGAAACATGAACACCTACGCCAGCAGGCAGCGTACGTGATGATTATGTACATAGTTCGCATAGCCAGCGACGCCAGAAACTTTGGGTATTTCCGAGATTTCCCTCTAAGTCCGTAGGACTTTGTAAACTAATATGTAGCTGTGCCTCGCATAATTGAAGACGTCACAGACGTTGGGTGATTCCGAGATTTCCCTCTCAGCCTACAAGTCTTAATAATACTAAAAATCGCTCGGGTTAACCCCTGACCTTTGTTCTGATTGGTGAATTTAATGTTTAATTGTTTGAGAAACAGGCTGTAGGATTGTCTCCCCTTGTTGTGACAGATCTAACTTAAGACTCGGGACTTGAATATCTAAAATTGCATAAAGATGAGTATGTGCACGCGCTTATTACAAGTAAGCACCTGGTCTGTCGTCAGCGGCGTGGCGGTGGATGCATTGAGTAGAGGGGAGGAGCGAGGGCGGCCTTTCGATACATCATCATCGTCATCACGTACCATACCTGCTGACGTAATGATCATGTCTCTCCACAACTTTCGATCTCGACAGTTATTTATCATTTCTGTTGTTGACCTTCTGCCAAGCCATTCTCTTAAGCTTTCTGTTTTTTTTTCACTTTGTTTCTCTCCATCTCTTCGTCCCTCAATTTTTCCAGTTGTTACAATATATTCCAGTTGTTCTGTTCTCATTACATGGCCAAAAAATATGATTGTTTCTTCCTAATATTGGAAATGAGCTCTATTTTTGCTTTGACCTCTTTCAGAACATTTTCATTACTCTTCTTAGCTGCCCATGGTATTCTCAACATTCTTCTGTAAAACCACATTTCTGCAGCCTCCAGTGATTTTCTTTTCTGTTGTCCTATTTTCCATGATTCACATCCATATGTTAAGACTGGATCTACATAACATTTAAGAACTCTTTCTTGTTTTCATTGTCAACGATGGATTACATAGTATCTTCCTCATATTTTGGAAAGCTGATTTTGCCTGAGCCATTCTGCATCTCACCTCTGTTGTACATCTACCATCTCACCTCTGTTGTACATCTACCATCTCACCTCTGTTGTACATATACCATCTCACCTCTGTTGTACATCTACCATCTCACCTCTGTTGTACATCTACCATCTCACCTCTGTTGTACATCTACCATCTCACCTCTGTTGTACATCTACCATCTCACCTCTGTTGTTCATCTACCATCTCACCTCTGTTGTACATCTAGAATCTCACCTCTGTTGTACATCTACCATCTCACCTCTGTTGTACATCTACCATCTCACCTCTGTTGTTCATCTACCATCTCACCTCTGTTGTACATCTACCATCTCACCTCTGTTGTACATCTACCATCTCACCTCTGTTGTACATCTACCATCTCACCTCTGTTGTACATCTACCATCTCACCTCTGTTGTACATCTACCATCTCATCTCTGTTGTACATCTACCATCTCACCTCTGTTGTACATCTACCATCTCACCTCTGTTGTACATCTACCATCTCACCTCTGTTGTTCATCTACCATCTCACCTCTGTTGTACATCTACCATCTCACCTCTGTTGTACATCTACCATCTCACCTCTGTTGTACATCTACCATCTCACCTCTGTTGTACATCTACCATCTCACCTCTGTTGTACATCTACCATCTCACCTCTGTTGTACATCTACCATCTCACCTCTGTTGTACATCTACCATCTCACCTCTGTTGTACATCTACCATCTCACCTCTGTTGTACATCTACCATCTCACCTCTGTTGTACATCTACCATCTCATCTCTGTTGTACATCTACCATCTCACCTCTGTTGTACATCTACCATCTCACCTCTGTTGTTCATCTACCATCTCACCTCTGTTGTACATCTACCATCTCACCTCTGTTGTACATCTACCATCTCACCTCTGTTGTACATCTACCATCTCACCTCTGTTGTACATCTACCATCTCACCTCTGTTGTACATCTACCATCTCACCTCTGTTGTACATCTACCATCTCACCTCTGTTGTTCATCTACCATCTCACCTCTGTTGTACATCTACCATCTCACCTCTGTTGTACATCTACCATCTCACCTCTGTTGTACATCTACTATCTCACATCTGTTGTACATCTACCATCTCACCTCTGTTGTACATCTACCATCTCACCTCTGTTGTACATCTACCATCTCACCTCTGTTGTACATCTACCATCTCACCTCTGTTGTACATCTACCATCTCACCTCTGTTGTACATCTACCATCTCAACTCTGTTGTACATCTACCATCTCACCTCTGTTGTACATCTACCATCTCACCTCTGTTGTACATCTACCATCTCACCTCTGTTGTACATATACCATCTCACCTCTGTTGTACATCTACCATCTCACCTCTGTTGTACATCTACCATCTCACCTCTGTTGTACATCTACCATCTCACCTCTGTTGTTCATCTACCATCTCACCTCTGTTGTACATCTACCATCTCACCTCTGTTGTACATCTACCATCTCACCTCTGTTGTACATCTACCATCTCACCTCTGTTGTACATCTACCATCTCACCTCTGTTGTACATCTACCATCTCACCTCTGTTGTTCATCTACCATCTCACCTCTGTTGTACATCTACCATCTCACCTCTGTTGTACATCTACCATCTCACCTCTGTTGTACATCTACCATCTCACCTCTGTTGTACATCTACCATCTCACCTCTGTTGTACATCTACCATCTCACCTCTGTTGTTCATCTACCATCTCACCTCTGTTGTACATCTACCATCTCACCTCTGTTGTACATCTACCATCTCACCTCTGTTGTACATCTACCATCTCACCTCTGTTGTACATCTACCATCTCACCTCTGTTGTACATCTACCATCTCACCTCTGTTGTACATCTACCATCTCACCTCTGTTGAACATCTACCATCTCACCTCTGTTGTACATCTACCATCTCACCTCTGTTGTACATCTACCATCTGATGTTAGCATTGTTTCGATGACAGCTTTGCTACAAGGCCTCTACGATCTGCTTGATGCACACGACCAGGTTCCAAATGTTGAGTGGGGGCCAAGACGTTTGACAGGAACATATTTTACGTTGTCACAATAAACAGCTGAAGGCTAGCATTAGGATCGGTGAATCAGAACCATCGAGACCCTACTCCACTTCTTCGCTGTGCCTCAAGTAACTAACTAAACAGTCTAGAACGGCAAAGTGAGTAGGATCAGTAGGGAAGGCATCTCTGCACACAAATATTCCATTTGAAGTTGGATGCATTGGGTCGAAGACGCACATATCACAATTATACTGCAAACCACAATGCATACACGAGCCGCGATAGCTCAGTGGTTAGTGAACTGGACTACCACGGACAAGGGGTAGGGTTCGATCCCAACCGACGGCTTCCGGATTCACCCAGCCTTAAATGGGTACCGGATTTTTTTTCTGGGAAAGTAAAGCAGCACGGGCGTAATACTGACCACATTACCCCAAAAATCATGTGCTGAAGGTCTGTAAAATATAGGGTCACTAACACCATATTTCCCTATACGCCACTTGGCGTGACGGGGGTACTTTACTTTTTTTTTACAATGCATACACACACTCAATATCCTTTCAGTGGCGGATTGCGAAGAGGTGTAATGCTGAAGTCATCGGTTGAACGCAAGCATGGAAGCAAAATTGAGAGTTAGTTTCTTATGTAGCTTTGAGAGTTTTAAAATTCTAAAGGAGACAAAAAATACAGCAGAGAAATGGATAGATGGGAATATTTCAGGTCGTCTAACACACTTAACAAATGGATGTGAATCATGGACAATAGGACAACAGACAAGAAAATCACTGGATTCTGTAGAAATGTGGTTTTACAAGAGAATGTTGAGAATACCATGGATAGCTAAGAAGTGTATTGAAAACGTTCTGAAAGAGGCCAAAGCAAAAAAAGATCTAATTTCCAATATTAGGAAGAAACAATCATTTTTTGGCCATGTAATGAGAAGAGAACAGCTAGAATATATTGTAACAACTAGGAAAATTGAGGGACGAAGAGACAGAGGGAAGCAAAGGGAACCAGACAGCTTAAGGGAATGGCTTGGAGGAAGGTCAACAACAGAAATGATAAATAACTATCGCGATCGAAAGTTGTGGAGAGACATGATCACCTACGCCAGCAGGCCCGGTACTTGATGATGATGATGAACACACTTTCGACGATTCCGTCTGCACGGAAGTTGACCTTGTCAACAGAATTACTTGCCAATGAGCTTTGGCAGTATACCAGCTGGTGTCATTGGTGGAGCGTAACTTTGTCATAAGTTTCCTCATATTCCAAGTCCGGCTTACTGCCGGAGCTACTGAGTTAAGTGCTCTGTGCAAACCGTAAGCTGTGCGTTTCATCCGTTTTGATCGTGTTTCGATATTCCTATTGAATTATGATATCGTATGACGGGAACAAATGGCTGTGTTCACTTTCCGTGCAGTTTCGCGTTATGTCTTTTAGCGTGTGCTGAGATTGCTATGATGGGGACTGCAGCTACCTTTCTTTGTTTTGGAGATAAGATATTAATTCGGATGATTCCACTGGCGGTTGAGGAATTATGGATTTTAATTCGTTTGCAGTTATACCGGGGCCTTCCATAACCATAACTTCCAACTCGATATTTCCTCAATAAGTCAAATATAAATGAAGATATTGCAAAATGGTTTAAACAAGAAAATATTCATTGTGCAAGAAATACACCACAAAAATAAATAGTAGAATAGCACAGTCCAAAATATCATTCCTGAAAATGAAAAACGTCTTATGCAACAAGTCAATGTCAATAGAAGCGAGAAAAAGAGTTCATCGGTGCTATATATAGCCTAAACTAAGAATGGCAAAATGTTACGTCTTCTCAATATCCCTGTATGGTGCAGAAACATGGACATTAGACTAGAAAACAGAACAGAAATTGAAGCCTTTGAAGTGTGGATTTATAGAAGAATAGGTAGAATCGGATGGAAACAAAAGATAGCTAACGATGAAGTTTTAAAACAAATGAAAATAAAAAGAGAACTACTAAATACAATTAAGACAAGACAAATGAAATTTTTGGGGCATGTTAAAAGACATAACAGCCTACTAAAAGTAATATTGGAAGGAAAAATACAAGGTAAAAGAGGCAGAGGCAGACCAAGACTAATATGGACGAGTAACATTAAAAAGATGGACAAGTCAATCTATGTCAGCCTGCACCATCAAAACAAGAAACAGAATAGAATGGCGATCCATGGTAGCCAACCTTCGTTGCGGAGAAGGCACGCGATGATGATGATGATGATATATAGCCAATTCTGATCTATGGAAGCGAATAATGGACAGTAGACAAACAAATGAAAAGACGATTAGAGTCCACAGAGATGGGACTTCTCAGAAGAATGTTGAAAGTTCCCTGGGCAGCTAAAAAGACCAACGAGGAAATGATTAAATAATCCAACACAAAAAAGGGAGCTCCAAAAAGCATTGGAAAAAAATAATCAACATTTTTCTGGCACATCATGAGAAGATGAGAGTTGGAATATTTGGTTACAACTGGCAAAATACAGGAAAAGAGAGATCGCGGGCGACAGAGAGAAGATACTAGATAGCTTGATGTCATGCCATGGAAAACAATGAATAGTAAGAAACTCTTTGTACAGAGCTTCGCATCAGCAGGCAATCTATCTATCTATCTATCTATCTATCTATCTATCTATCTATCTATCTATCTATCTATCTATCTATCTATCTATCTATCTATCTATCTATCTATCTATCTATCTATCTATCTATCTATCTATCTATCTATCTATCTATCTATCTATCTATCTATCTATCTATCTATCTATCTACCTATCTATCTATCTATCTATCTATCCTATCCTATCCTATCCTATCCTATCCTATCCTATCCTATCCTATCCTATCCTTACCTATCCTATCCTATCCTATCCTATCCTATCCTAATCTAATCTAATCTAATCTAATCTAATCTAATCTAATCTAATCTAATCTAATCTAATCTAATCTATCTAATCTAATCTAATCTATCTAATCTAATCTAATCTATCTATCTATCTATCTATCTATCTATCTATCTATCTATCTATCTATCTATCTATCTATCTATCTATCTATCTATCTATCTATCTATCTATCTATCTATCTATCTATCTATCTATCTATCTATCTATCTATCTATCTATCTATCTATCTATCTACCTATCTATCTATCTATCTATCTATCCTATCCTATCCTATCCTATCCTATCCTATCCTATCCTATCCTTACCTATCCTATCCTATCCTATCCTATCCTATCCTATCCTAATCTAATCTAATCTAATCTAATCTAATCTAATCTAATCTAATCTAATCTAATCTAATCTATCTAATCTAATCTAATCTATCTAATCTAATCTAATCTATCTATCTATCTATCTATCTATCTATCTATCTATCTATCTATCTATCTATCTATCTATCTATCTATCTATCTATCTATCTATCTATCTATCTATCTATCTATCTATCTATCTATCTATCTATCTATCTTATCTTTCTATCTATCTATCTATCTATCTATCTATCTATCTATCTATCTATCTATCTATCTATCTATCTATCTATCTATCTATCTATCTATCTATCTATCAATCTATCTATCTAATCTATTGACCTTTCGAGCTGTAGTCGGCCCATAGGGCGTAGACCAAGATACTCCTTATCTTATCTAAATTTTTGTTCTTGCTGTTGTCAATTCTTTTAAAGATATTTTATCAAATCTCACCATTTGTCTCTGTTCTGTGTAAGCAGCTCTATCTCATTGAGGGAGCCGATTCCTGCTGCTCTTGCCTCTCTCATCAATGATCTTCTCAGTGTCTCTCTGGGTCTTCCTCATACCTGTTGTTTCCCATATGAGGGCTTGCTTTGTTATTCGGTTATTATCTCTTCTTATCACATGTCCAACATATGACCATCGTCTTTTCTTTATTACTGAAGATATTAGTGGTTGATTGGCGATTTCTCTAATTGGAATTTTAGATTACAACAGGCGTAATAAAAGACGGGATAGATCGCGGACGACAAAGAGAGAAACTACTGGATAGCTTGGTGTCATGGCATGGAAAACAGTCAACAACAGAACTGATACGATGCACTGTAGATAGAAGATTGTGGAAGGACATGATCGCCTACGCCCACCGCTATGGTACATGATGATGATGAATGCGTTAAATTTAGTTATTTAATAAAAATGAGTTCCTCTCAGTCCGACAAAGGGGTCATAAAAAAAAGTAAAGTACCCCCGTCACGCCAAGTGGCGTATTGGGAATATGGCGTTAGTGACCATACATTTTACAGACCTTCAGCACATGATTATTGGGGTAATGTGGTCGGTATTACGTCCGTGCCGCCTTACTTTCCCAGAAAAAAAATCAGGTACCCATTTAAGGCTGGGTGAACCCGGAAGCCTTAGGTTTGGATCGAACCCTACCTCTTGTCCTTTGTAGTCCAGTTACTAACCACTGAGCCGATAACGGGTTCATACTTGGTAAAAAATAAGGTCTTCTTGTCTCGCCCCCTGATGATTTTTTCTACACATTCAAAGATAGACTTCAAAGATAATTTTCGAGATCGATAGTTGTAGAGAAACATGAACACCTACGCCAGCAGGCAGCGTACGTGATGATTATGTACATAGTTCGCATAGCCAGCGACGCCAGAAACTTTGGGTATTTCCGAGATTTCCCTCTAAGTCCGTAGGACTTTGTAAACTAATATGTAGCTGTGCCTCGCATAATTGAAGACGTCACAGACGTTGGGTGATTCCGAGATTTCCCTCTCAGCCTACAAGTCTTAATAATACTAAAAATCGCTCGGGTTAACCCCTGACCTTTGTTCTGATTGGTGAATTTAATGTTTAATTGTTTGAGAAACAGGCTGTAGGATTGTCTCCCCTTGTTGTGACAGATCTAACTTAAGACTCGGGACTTGAATATCTAAAATTGCATAAAGATGAGTATGTGCACGCGCTTATTACAAGTAAGCACCTGGTCTGTCGTCAGCGGCGTGGCGGTGGATGCATTGAGTAGAGGGGAGGAGCGAGGGCGGCCTTTCGATACATCATCATCGTCATCACGTACCATACCTGCTGACGTAATGATCATGTCTCTCCACAACTTTCGATCTCGACAGTTATTTATCATTTCTGTTGTTGACCTTCTGCCAAGCCATTCTCTTAAGCTTTCTGTTTTTTTTTCACTTTGTTTCTCTCCATCTCTTCGTCCCTCAATTTTTCCAGTTGTTACAATATATTCCAGTTGTTCTGTTCTCATTACATGGCCAAAAAATATGATTGTTTCTTCCTAATATTGGAAATGAGCTCTATTTTTGCTTTGACCTCTTTCAGAACATTTTCATTACTCTTCTTAGCTGCCCATGGTATTCTCAACATTCTTCTGTAAAACCACATTTCTGCAGCCTCCAGTGATTTTCTTTTCTGTTGTCCTATTTTCCATGATTCACATCCATATGTTAAGACTGGATCTACATAACATTTAAGAACTCTTTCTTGTTTTCATTGTCAACGATGGATTACATAGTATCTTCCTCATATTTTGGAAAGCTGATTTTGCCTGAGCCATTCTGCATCTCACCTCTGTTGTACATCTACCATCTCACCTCTGTTGTACATCTACCATCTCACCTCTGTTGTACATATACCATCTCACCTCTGTTGTACATCTACCATCTCACCTCTGTTGTACATCTACCATCTCACCTCTGTTGTACATCTACCATCTCACCTCTGTTGTACATCTACCATCTCACCTCTGTTGTTCATCTACCATCTCACCTCTGTTGTACATCTACCATCTCACCTCTGTTGTACATCTACCATCTCACCTCTGTTGTACATCTACCATCTCACCTCTGTTGTTCATCTACCATCTCACCTCTGTTGTACATCTACCATCTCACCTCTGTTGTACATCTACCATCTCACCTCTGTTGTACATCTACCATCTCACCTCTGTTGTACATCTACCATCTCACCTCTGTTGTACATCTACCATCTCATCTCTGTTGTACATCTACCATCTCACCTCTGTTGTACATCTACCATCTCACCTCTGTTGTACATCTACCATCTCACCTCTGTTGTTCATCTACCATCTCACCTCTGTTGTACATCTACCATCTCACCTCTGTTGTACATCTACCATCTCACCTCTGTTGTACATCTACCATCTCACCTCTGTTGTACATCTACCATCTCACCTCTGTTGTACATCTACCATCTCACCTCTGTTGTACATCTACCATCTCACCTCTGTTGTACATCTACCATCTCACCTCTGTTGTACATCTACCATCTCACCTCTGTTGTACATCTACCATCTCACCTCTGTTGTACATCTACCATCTCATCTCTGTTGTACATCTACCATCTCACCTCTGTTGTACATCTACCATCTCACCTCTGTTGTTCATCTACCATCTCACCTCTGTTGTACATCTACCATCTCACCTCTGTTGTACATCTACCATCTCACCTCTGTTGTACATCTACCATCTCACCTCTGTTGTACATCTACCATCTCACCTCTGTTGTACATCTACCATCTCACCTCTGTTGTACATCTACCATCTCACCTCTGTTGTTCATCTACCATCTCACCTCTGTTGTACATCTACCATCTCACCTCTGTTGTACATCTACCATCTCACCTCTGTTGTACATCTACTATCTCACATCTGTTGTACATCTACCATCTCACCTCTGTTGTACATCTACCATCTCACCTCTGTTGTACATCTACCATCTCACCTCTGTTGTACATCTACCATCTCACCTCTGTTGTACATCTACCATCTCACCTCTGTTGTACATCTACCATCTCAACTCTGTTGTACATCTACCATCTCACCTCTGTTGTACATCTACCATCTCACCTCTGTTGTACATCTACCATCTCACCTCTGTTGTACATCTACCATCTCACCTCTGTTGTACATCTACCATCTCACCTCTGTTGTACATCTACCATCTCACCTCTGTTGTACATCTACCATCTCACCTCTGTTGTTCATCTACCATCTCACCTCTGTTGTACATCTACCATCTCACCTCTGTTGTACATCTACCATCTCACCTCTGTTGTACATCTACCATCTCACCTCTGTTGTACATCTACCATCTCACCTCTGTTGTACATCTACCATCTCACCTCTGTTGTTCATCTACCATCTCACCTCTGTTGTACATCTACCATCTCACCTCTGTTGTACATCTACCATCTCACCTCTGTTGTACATCTACCATCTCACCTCTGTTGTACATCTACCATCTCACCTCTGTTGTACATCTACCATCTCACCTCTGTTGTTCATCTACCATCTCACCTCTGTTGTACATCTACCATCTCACCTCTGTTGTACATCTACCATCTCACCTCTGTTGTACATCTACCATCTCACCTCTGTTGTACATCTACCATCTCACCTCTGTTGTACATCTACCATCTCACCTCTGTTGTACATCTACCATCTCACCTCTGTTGAACATCTACCATCTCACCTCTGTTGTACATCTACCATCTCACCTCTGTTGTACATCTACCATCTGATGTTAGCATTGTTTCGATGACAGCTTTGCTACAAGGCCTCTACGATCTGCTTGATGCACACGACCAGGTTCCACATGTTGAGTGGGGGCCAAGACGTTTGACAGGAACATATTTTACGTTGTCACAATAAACAGCTGAAGGCTAGCATTAGGATCGGTGAATCAGAACCATCGAGACCCTACTCCACTTCTTCGCTGTGCCTCAAGTAACTAACTAAACAGTCTAGAACGGCAAAGTGAGTAGGATCAGTAGGGAAGGCATCTCTGCACACAAATATTCCATTTTGAAGTTGGATGCATTGGGTCGAAGACGCACATATCACAATTATACTGCAAACCACAATGCATACACGAGCCGCGATAGCTCAGTGGTTAGTGAACTGGACTACCACGGACAAGGGGTAGGGTTCGATCCCAACCGACGGCTTCCGGATTCACCCAGCCTTAAATGGGTACCGGATTTTTTTTCTGGGAAAGTAAAGCAGCACGGGCGTAATACTGACCACATTACCCCAAAAATCATGTGCTGAAGGTCTGTAAAATATAGGGTCACTAACACCATATTTCCCTATACGCCACTTGGCGTGACGGGGGTACTTTACTTTTTTTTTTACAATGCATACACACACTCAATATCCTTTCAGTGGCGGATTGCGAAGAGGTGTAATGCTGAAGTCATCGGTTGAACGCAAGCATGGAAGCAAAATTGAGAGTTAGTTTCTTATGTAGCTTTGAGAGTTTTAAAATTCTAAAGGAGACAAAAAATACAGCAGAGAAATGGATAGATGGGAATATTTCAGGTCGTCTAACACACTTAACAAATGGATGTGAATCATGGACAATAGGACAACAGACAAGAAAATCACTGGATTCTGTAGAAATGTGGTTTTACAAGAGAATGTTGAGAATACCATGGATAGCTAAGAAGTGTATTGAAAACGTTCTGAAAGAGGCCAAAGCAAAAAAAGATCTAATTTCCAATATTAGGAAGAAACAATCATTTTTTGGCCATGTAATGAGAAGAGAACAGCTAGAATATATTGTAACAACTAGGAAAATTGAGGGACGAAGAGACAGAGGGAAGCAAAGGGAACCAGACAGCTTAAGGGAATGGCTTGGAGGAAGGTCAACAACAGAAATGATAAATAACTATCGCGATCGAAAGTTGTGGAGAGACATGATCACCTACGCCAGCAGGCCCGGTACTTGATGATGATGATGAACACACTTTCGACGATTCCGTCTGCACGGAAGTTGACCTTGTCAACAGAATTACTTGCCAATGAGCTTTGGCAGTATACCAGCTGGTGTCATTGGTGGAGCGTAACTTTGTCATAAGTTTCCTCATATTCCAAGTCCGGCTTACTGCCGGAGCTACTGAGTTAAGTGCTCTGTGCAAACCGTAAGCTGTGCGTTTCATCCGTTTTGATCGTGTTTCGATATTCCTATTGAATTATGATATCGTATGACGGGAACAAATGGCTGTGTTCACTTTCCGTGCAGTTTCGCGTTATGTCTTTTAGCGTGTGCTGAGATTGCTATGATGGGGACTGCAGCTACCTTTCTTTGTTTTGGAGATAAGATATTAATTCGGATGATTCCACTGGCGGTTGAGGAATTATGGATTTTAATTCGTTTGCAGTTATACCGGGGCCTTCCATAACCATAACTTCCAACTCGATATTTCCTCAATAAGTCAAATATAAATGAAGATATTGCAAAATGGTTTAAACAAGAAAATATTCATTGTGCAAGAAATACACCACAAAAATAAATAGTAGAATAGCACAGTCCAAAATATCATTCCTGAAAATGAAAAACGTCTTATGCAACAAGTCAATGTCAATAGAAGCGAGAAAAAGAGTTCATCGGTGCTATATATAGCCTAAACTAAGAATGGCAAAATGTTACGTCTTCTCAATATCCCTGTATGGTGCAGAAACATGGACATTAGACTAGAAAACAGAACAGAAATTTGAAGCCTTTGAAGTGTGGATTTATAGAAGAATAGGTAGAATCGGATGGAAACAAAAGATAGCTAACGATGAAGTTTTAAAACAAATGAAAATAAAAAGAGAACTACTAAATACAATTAAGACAAGACAAATGAAATTTTTGGGGCATGTTAAAAGACATAACAGCCTACTAAAAGTAATATTGGAAGGAAAAATACAAGGTAAAAGAGGCAGAGGCAGACCAAGACTAATATGGACGAGTAACATTAAAAAGATGGACAAGTCAATCTATGTCAGCCTGCACCATCAAAACAAGAAACAGAATAGAATGGCGATCCATGGTAGCCAACCTTCGTTGCGGAGAAGGCACGCGATGATGATGATGATGATATATAGCCAATTCTGATCTATGGAAGCGAATAATGGACAGTAGACAAACAAATGAAAAGACGATTAGAGTCCACAGAGATGGGACTTCTCAGAAGAATGTTGAAAGTTCCCTGGGCAGCTAAAAAGACCAACGAGGAAATGATTAAATAATCCAACACAAAAAAAGGGAGCTCCCAAAAAGCATTGGAAAAAAATAATCAACATTTTTCTGGCACATCATGAGAAGATGAGAGTTGGAATATTTGGTTACAACTGGCAAAATACAGGAAAAGAGAGATCGCGGGCGACAGAGAGAAGATACTAGATAGCTTGATGTCATGCCATGGAAAACAATGAATAGTAAGAAACTCTTTGTACAGAGCTTCGCATCAGCAGGCAATCTGATCATCAGAAGCAGACCCCACCAGTCGAGCAAGTGTTTCGGCCCTTTAGCTTCTTGACACTCTAGGGGAGGTGGGCCCTCCTGGGTCATAACTCCCAGGCGTCGACCTCCTGCTGCATTGCCTCTACGGCTTACCCAGTATGTTCGGCACACATTAACTACACTTAATACACAAAACATTCGAAAATAGTTTAACTAACCTACCCTAAGGCTTACACGGTGTAATTGGTACTATGCACTGTGGATTGAAGATTTTGGGAGGACATGGTCACCCACGCCAACCGGTATGGCACATGATGATAGTAAAGAAGTGAGAAGAACTGTGTTTGTTGTGTGTGTAAAGGTCAAGGTAAAGGTAAAGTACGAGACTTGAGCCGGCGTCTTAGCACGCGAGTTTCCACCCATATGTGCTCGGCCGCCTATCCAGAAATGTTTGGAGATTTCCGTATAGTGTCGCCTCAAGCATCGAAACTCAGATGCGAAGCGACATTCCTCACCTTCCCAGGGTAATACCCTGGTACCCATTCAACGGCTGGGTCGACGTGGGTATTTTTTTTTACAACCACGAGTACAATTCACACTGCCCCCAGCGGGAATCGAACACGGGTTGTCCGAACGTCGGTAGTCCAGTCGTACGGTTTTCCCAACTAGGCTACCGAGGCCCCTGAGGGTGTGTTTGTTGTGTGTGTATAACTGTGAATTGTTATGACACACTTGCCTGACGCGCCTCTCTGCTGATCCTTGTCATTTAACTGATAGTACCTACACAAAACGATTGTTGTTCATGAGTAATAGTGTACAGTATGTGTGGGCAACCATATAGCACTTGGTTTGTATGTGGTCTGTGACTCAAAGCCGGCATTATGGATTAAGATCAGCGACATAACAGCTGGTAAAGACCCCACTCCACCTTCACGTGGGGCTTCTTGAAGCAGACTACCCTGCTCTGTTCATGAAATCAACTTAACTGCATTCTTTGGTTATGGAAGGCCCCTGTATCACTGCAAACGAATTAAAACCCATAATTGCTCAACCGCCCGTGCCAGTGGAATCATCCGAATTACTAACACATCTCCTAAACGAAGAAATGTTGCTGTGGTCCCCATCATAGCAGTCTCAGCACACGCCAAAAGACATAAGGCGAAACCGCGCAGAAAGTGAACACAGCCAACTGTTCCCTGTCATACGATATCACCATTCATCGTAAGCAATTGGAATATCGAAACATGATCAAAACTGATGAAAAACACAGCTCACGGTGTGCACAGAGCACTTAACTCAGCAGCTCCTCCAAAAAAACGGACTTGGAATATGAGGAAACTGCAACAAGGACCACCTTCATACATAGCCTTCAATGGTTCCTGCCGCCTATCCACCATATTGACCAGAAGTTCACGTCCTCCTGAAAATCATGATCATCAATTTTTTTTTTTATGTATAGCGCTTGATGATGTTAAGGCATCGTTTTTGACTCCAAATCCGAATATATAAAGCACAGTTAGTCGTCAGATTATCCCCGTCGCACATCAAACAACAGACCGTAAGATTAGCGTATGGCCGGTCTTGGGATATACTGCATTCTGTAACAGTTTAGTTGAAGTCAAGTATGGGTCAGGTAACTCAGCCGGTACCCATATTTTAACAGCTTATAGCAGTAGTATAACAGGTGCCAATAGCTATAGCTCGTTTCAAATCACTTGCCCAACTTCAAAACGCTATTGCTCAGAAACCGTTTGTTAAATACTGTTGAAATTTTCCAAATGTTATTAGAATGCAAAAGACCCTTTAAATGTATATTTAAGAAATATCTTGCAGCTGCAGTTTTCTTAAAGCGGCGAATTTCTTTGATGTTTGTCAAAATTGTAAATTGTGAACCCCTAAATAATAGAAATTACCGTAGTTGCTGGTATATGATTAATTTTCACTAGGTAAAGGCGTGGCCGTAATGGGGAAATAACTGAATAAGGAAAACACCAGGAGAATTATTGTCTTCTCAGTTCGAGGACGGATGATAATATCAAGGTATACCTGTATGTCCAATTTTCATAGTTGTGTGGTCCTGAAAAGGACCGTTTGTTGAACTAATTTAAGGTAATATAGGGGCCAACATTGTGGGGGCTATATACTTTCATTCTGAATCAGACGAGTCTAAAAGATTAATAACTGTTTGGGGTTGAATATCCCACAAACCATCATTTTTCCAATATTCCTCTTCCTGTTTTAAGACGTGGTCTTCACATTTAGCTCAATAATCTTGGTCTATATTTAATAAAGCGAGATTAGCAAGAGTCTTTACATCGCATATTTTGAATGTTGTATTTTCATCTGTCACTTGTCCTTTTAATTTTGCCCAGATTAGTTCTATTGGATTTAAATGAGCATGGTAAGGTGGCAGCCTCAAACTTATATGACCGTGCTCTTGGATAATCTTATATATTTGAAAAATCTTTGTCCTTTGTTTTTGCTTTACTAGAGATAGTAATTCAGGTTTTAAGTACATGTTATTAAATTGTATGTGCTCCTTTGTGAGCCATATCTTAATAGCATCTTTTGTACTGGATGACGTCGGGACTTTATCTTCAAGTGCAACAATGTTGTGGTACGCTGCATTGTCCATTATTAGGCAAGATGGTCGATCTAGTGATGGGAGAACAGAATTTTCAATCCAATGTCTAAATATGTGACCATTCATCTCAGAGTGATAATCCCGATTGTCTATGGATTTTGAAAGAAAAATGAGCTCTGCATTCTGTATTAGTCCATGTTGTCGACTACCTGCATGAGCAATTATCAAGCGCTGTCCTTTGCTGCTAGGTATTAATCTCTTAATCTTTCCATCTGATGACTGCCATTCCCTTTGGTTAGTGTGGTGAGCATTGATCCATGTTTCATCCAAGTACACAATGTCATAACCTTGCTTGCGCACCTCTTTTACTTCACGTAAGTACTTGCCTCTCATGACTATTATATGTGGCTCCTCACAGATGATGTTTCGACCATTGGAATACTTTCTGAATGTAAAGCCTGCAGCTCTCACATTCCTCCATAATGTAGACTGTGATATTTCAATACTGTTGTTCTTTTTCAGCGAATTTTTTAATTTTCTTATTGTAACAGTTTCATTCATACCCAACATTTTGCGAATTTCACTTCTAATACGTTCACTGTCGAAATTATCCAACATTTTTGCTCTTCCTTGTGATTTTGTATATTTTGAACATTGACGGTCACGTGCTTGAGTCCAGCGATTAAATGACCGTTTAGATAAATCAAAAATGTGTCTTGTCCTATTCTCAGGGTTTTCTAAAGAATGAAATAATCTTCCACGTTTAGCCTCTTTGCAAAAATAGTCATACATTTTTATTGCGATGTTTTGTAAACTGCAGAATTTCATTTTAAGACTAATGATAAATGTTACCGTTCCACGTCTCCACCTATGAATGAACGGAAATGGAACACACAATTTGTCGTGTTTTTTTACAAGTGTCTAATTGTGTCAAAAAACCACGTGAAGGCGTGCAAACGCGTCAATTTTATCGTGTATGGATTTTTACTCGCTATTTTTAACTTAAAATACTGTAAACATTAAGTTTTGACTACATCAATGGGTCGTTATAAATTTATATAAATCAAATAAGCAACGATAATAACCAAATGTTTTTTTTTAAATGAAATTAATTCCCTGTTGGGTTCTAAACATTATAACTTTACATGCAAATTTTGAACAACTTACAACAAGTGGTTAAAAAGCTATCGATTTTAAATTTGGGCACGAGTTATGAAACAAGCTATAGTGACAGTACGCAAGCAAGTTGTGCGAATGAAAATTCTCCTATCT